>SRQA01000248.1:0-28151 GCA_018360365.1 Claviceps citrina | reverse complement strand
CTATAAGTTTAATTATAAGATTATTATTAATATCCTCTAAATTAATAGTAAGCTAGTCCTTTATATTATAGATTTTGCTATAGCTTTCTAAGCTACCTGTTTTCTTAAACTAAGGAAGTAGACTACTAAAGACATTTAGAATACTATTAGAGCTTATTAGATTAATAGTTATCTTAGACCGCCTAAATAAATTATTTATAATACTAGAAAGAACTTTACGTTAGCTAAATTCTATTAATACGCCTAAGGGTTAGTAATTAAGGTTAATAAGGTCCTTGTAGAAGCTTATAATAGCATTAGAAAGGTTAAAAAATATTACGCTCCCCTCTAATATACGTATAGTATTATTAAAAGCAAACTTAGAGACTATGTGTAGTAAGACTACCTTCTTTAAATAGCTATGAAAGCTATTAATAACTTTGCTAGCCTAAATAGCCTTATTCTAACACTTCTTGTGTTTAGGGCATATCTATAACTATTATAGGATTTACTACTAGCGTTTTCTGTTGTTTAATGCGCTAAAGTAATTTATAAAGCTACCTTTAAAGCCTGCAGATTGCTTATAAAGCGCTAGATTAATAATGCCCTTACCTGCTATAATAGGCCTAACACTCTTCTAACCTACTAGATCCTACTATAATCTAAGGTATAGGTCTAGTATAAGAAAGGTAGTTAGCAAGGTCCTTATAAACTCTTAGCTATAGAAGGCATAACCTGCATAGTAGAAATGCCTTTAGGACTAACAAAATTTAGATCTATTATTATAAAGCTATTCCTATGTAATCTAGGTAATCTAGAGACTATAGCTAATAAAGAAACCCTTCCTTCTTTACTTACTAATAAGGATAAAGAGGATTATAATAATTAATTACATAACCTAATAAAGAGAGTTACCTTTAACCTTCTTAATAAAAATAATATTAAAAGGCAGCCTATTAAGCAAGGCAAAGGTAGACTATAAAAGACCCCTTTAATTAACTAAGACTTTAAGAAATTAATACTTTAAGGCACTCTACTTACTAAAGCATTTCTTATTATAAAAGAAGAAGAAGACCTTACCCTTGCCTATTAACTCTACTAGCAAGGCATTGTAAAGACTATAAGAGTACCTTTTAAGGCATTCTAGTAAAAGGAACTTAACGCTCTACTCTAGCAAGAAGTCTTCTAACTTAAGATCTATAATACTAAAAAATATAGTATATAATGTATTTTTAACAGCTGTTTTATAGATAAAATTAAAGGCAAAGGCACCCTAGCACTATATAAAAAATCATAACTTATAGTATAAGCTTATAATAATGCTAGCAAGCAGATAATCTTAACCTAGGCTCTTATAATTTAATAGGTAAGTTAATGGTTAATTATAACTTTAGCTCCTTTACTTATAAAGAGGGATATCTTTATTAAGCTAAGAGATATTATATAAGCCTACGTTTAATTTATTATAAGCCTTAACTATAAGATCTTATGCTAATTACCTAAAGAAGTTAGAGATTAGCATCCTCCTAGCATAATTATAGTAATTATTAAGCCTCTCTATAAAATCCCTAAGGCTAGCATGCACTAGTAGGCAATATACTAGAAGTATTATCGCGAGAAGTTATTTATAATGCCTTCTATATATAACCCTTGCCTCCTTATTAGCAGCTTCGTAGATAAATTTAGCATTATAAGCATACAGACTAATAATACTCTTATCTTAGCTAATTAACCGTTTTCTAATTAAGAAGAAAACGAACTATAAGCTACTAAATTCCTTACTAAACTAAAGGAGAAGCTTATAATAAACTACCCTCTAATCTTTAATAGTTATAAGCTTACTCTTAATGCTAATTCCTCTGTTTCTCTTTGCTAAAAAAAGCAAATTAGTAAGCTTTAACTTATTAATAAAGATCCGGAGAAGCGCTAGGAGGAATATTATTAATAAAGAGCTTATAGAGTATATATTACTATAATTTATTAACTTAAAGCTGCCTTTAACCTCTCTTTTATAGCATAAAGGCAAGATCTTATAGATAAGGATATTAAATTCCTTAATAAGAGGCTTTAGTAGCAGATAGATTACCTAAATTAAGGGCTATATTATATCCTAATTAACCTTAAAAAAGCGAATCTCTTTGTCTTTATTAACGGATCCTTTGCAAATAACAAAGACTTTAGCTCTTAGATTAGATACCTTATTATAATTAGAAATAAGGACCTTAGCAAGGCTTAATTTACAATAAAAGGTAATATTATTACGTATAGCTTAACAAAGTGCAAATGTGTTACACGCAGCGCCCTTGCTTCTAAATTATATAGCATAGTTTAAGGTGCTAATATAGCCTACGTAATTAGCATAACTATTAAGATAATCATAGACTAGCTTAATCTGCCTAAAATTCTAATAATCCTGTGTATAGATTTAAATTTACTATACAAATACCTTATTAAGCTTAGTACTACTAAAGAGAAGTAATTAATAATTAATATTATAGCTTTTTAGTAATTATATAAACATAGAGAAATCTTTAAAATCCGCTAGATTAATAGTAAAGATAACCTAGCTAATATAATAATAAAGACTTTACTAAACTAAGCGCTTAAGACCTTTATTAATATAAATAAGATTATAATTAGGATAGAAGGTTAGGTAAAAAGAGTAGCATAAGACCTAATAGAAAGGTTATTACAAGAGTTATTATAAGAAGCATACATACTTTAATCTTTGTAATAATAACTACCTTATTAAAAGTTATAGATCTTAAGTAGTAGTATTATAATATGTGTAATTATAATAACTTCTATATTTATTTCTTTAGCTATAACTATAGCGTGTTGTGTGTGTTTTAGGGATATTAGGGTTATACTAATTAGTACCTATTATATTATAATAACTATTGCTATTTCCTTTATTACTTTATATAAGGATCTAATTAAGAGATTAGATTTAATTAGCTAAGTGTTTAATATATTTAGTAGGGAGGGATTAGAGGCTCTTTGTGTTATATTAATTTCTAGTATAAAAAGAGAAGAGTGCTAGTGTTAATATTAACGTAATAGGTTAGGTTAACGTGGACCTAGCGCATCCTAATTAGCCACATCTAAGCTTGCCTTGAATAGGTAGCTAGTGCGCTAGTTACATAACCTATAACTTTGCGCATTACAAAAACCACTAAAAGGCCTCCTACTTAGCTAGCTAAATAGTAATATTAATAACATTAACTAGAATCCTAGTACTTCCTTTTGCGCGCGCATTGCTTGTTATTTCTTGTACCTTTATTATTAATTCGCCTGTGTACAAATCAACAAATATAAAATACTTATAATTTAAATAATTTATAATAACCTAAATAAGTTAAGTATTATAAGCTATATAATATCTTTAATTCTTAAAAGCTTCTTAAATTATTAATAGCTTAGTATTAGGAGTTAAATAATATACTTTAGTACCTAGTAGCTTTTTTAATAAATATATAATAAAATACTATTAGTTTTCTTACTTTTATAAAGGAATTATACTAATTATAAAGCATAATATATTAGTCTTTATTTTTAATAATATAGGTAGATAAAAATATACTAAAATAAGTATTATAATAAAGCTTTATTTAAGTATTTTAAATACCTTATATTTATAAGAACCTAATATAAGTAGCCTTATTATATTATTTTGTATTAAATTTATAAAAAAGGTTATAATTTTATTATATTTATAAATAAGATAGTAATAAAAGCTAGTAAACCTAAGGAATAATTATATATTTTTTATACTAAAAGGTTTTAGCTAATTTACTATTATTTTAATTTATTTTAGCTTTATAGTAATTCCTTTAGTTAATACTATAAAGCTAAGAAAGTTAACCTTTATTATTAAGACTTTATACTTCTTAAGGTTAGTATAAAGCTTCTTTAAATATAGCCTCTTTAAAACTTAGTAAATATACTACTTATACTTTATTAAATTACTATTATAAATTAGAATATTATTAAAGTAAATAATATAAATTAAATTAAAAAGCCTAAAGAAAGTATTATTAATAAATTCTTAGAAGATAACTAAAGTATTAATAAGCTTAAAAGGTATTATAAAATATTTATAATAATTATATTAATAATAAAAGGTAGTTTTTTACTTATTTCCTTTACTAATATAAAGCTAGTTATATATATTTTTTAAGTTAAGCTTTATATAAACCTTAGCTTCTTTTAATTTATTAAGAATTTCTAAAATTAGTAGTAAAAGGGCCTAATTCTTTTATATAATTTTATTAAGGCTTTTATAATTTATATATAAGTATAATTTACTTTTTTTTTTAAAATAAAGAGTATTAGGGCGCTAGTAAAACTAATTATATAATATATCTAGCCTCTTTTGTATACTATTATAAGGTACTTATAAAGCTTTTTTAGCTTTTTTTTTACTAGGTTATATATTAAACCTTATAAGGGTTTTTAGTTTCCTTTAATTTTAATTAAATATACATAACTTTCTTAGGAAGGTAATAAAGCTACTTTTTTAAAGTTAAATATATTTATAAAATTTATATAATACTTAGGTAGCTTTTTTATATATATTTTATTATTTAGTTTTTTCTTAGGTATACTTAGGTTTTTAAGGTTTATTTCTTTTAAAAAGCTAGCACTAAGTATTAGTGTTATAAATAACTCTTTTATTTTTTTATATAATTACTTTATTTATAAAATAACTTTAATATATTATTTTATAATACGGAAAATCTACTTTTATATATACTATAATAAAATATATAAATTTTCTTTTCTAAACTAATTTATTTTTAGAAAAAGGTTTTTTAAAGTTTTAATTATATAATAGCTTATATAATAAATCTTTTTATAACTTATATTATTAAATACTTTATAAAGTATATTAAGTATATTATAGTATTTTAATAGTATATTTTTTAATTTTATTAGTAAATTACTTTTTCTTTCCTTTTTTTAATTTATTTTTATTATTAACTTAAGATAAATAATAAAATAAGTAATACTAGTATTAGCTAGTACTAACTTTATTATAACTTAGCTATTTCCTAGCCTTAGGAACGCTTTAATATAAAATCTTATATTAGCCTTTAAAGCTAAGGCACTTTCCTAGGTATAAGACTTTTTTTTTATATTAAGTCTAGTAATATTTAAATAAGTTACTAAATTAAAGTAATTACCTTTATATATAGTAATAATATAGTTACTTTTCTTATAAATATTATAGTTAGGTTTTAGGTAATTTAATTTTATATAGCCTTTCTTTTTATACTTATAATATATAGCCTTTTTTCCTAGCTTTACTATAAAATACTTAGTTAGTTACTACTCTTTTCCTTTAGGTTTAGTAAAGTCTTTTTTTAAAGAGTTTATTTATATTAATTTAACACAGGTGAATTAAACAAACAAAGGTATAAGGAATAATAAGTAATACGCGCGTAAAAGGAAGTACTAAGATTCTAGTTAATATTATATATTTTCTAGCTAGAAGGGAGGGTATAAGGGTTTTTAGTGTTTTCTATAATATATATGCTATAGGTTATATGCCTAGCGCACTAGCTAGCCACCTAAAGCAAGTGTGAATATAGCTAATTAGGATACGCTAAGTCTATATTAACCTAACCTATTACGTTAATACTAATACTAGTAACTCTCTCTTTTTATACTAGAAATTAATATAATATAAAGAGCCTCTAATTCCTCTTTATTAAGTGTGTTAAATACTTAATTCAATTAATCCTAACCTATTAATTAGGTCCTTATAAAAAGTAATAAAGGAAATAGCTATAATAGCCTTAGTCCTACTAGTACTATTTAGTATAACCCTAATATCCCCTAAAAGTGCCTAATATATATTATAATTATAGCTAAAGAAAAAAATATAAAAGTTATTATAATTGTCGGAATTATTACACATATTACAGGTTAACCTTAGCAGCCTCGCTTAGCGCATAGCTCCGCCTAGCTAACTAAGGCTACACGCGTTATAATTAGCTATATATAAACTACCATGTAAATATAAGGCTACGTAGAGTTTAATACATATAAAAGAAGATATATAATAGACCCCTTAGCTAGCTTTCTCTTAGACTATAAGACTAAATAAAACCCTTTTATATATACACCCTTTTTACTTATAATTATATATAACCTATAAGTATCTTTTACTTATGCTTATTTGATACTAATTAGTAGTTAAAAGACTATAAATTAGTAAAGATTACTATAAAAAAAAAGCTTTTCGCGATTTCGCCCGCACTACTATACTAACGCAAAACCGCCTTTAAAATAAAAAAGAATACTAGATTTAAAATTATTATATTTATTTACCCTACCCTCTAATAGTATATTATAACTAGAGTATAAGTATAATAGTAAATAAAATACTAATAAATATTAATAGTAGAAATTATAGGCTTGCCTAAAGCTACTACTATCCTAATATAAGTAAAGGAAGGTATATAATATAAACCTAAAGTAATACTATACTAGTACTTATATAGGATATAATCCTAGATTATTTAAAGGAAGAATATAAGAAAATTATTAACCTTATCCTAATAATATTACTAAGAAGTATATAAAAGGTAGTTTTTTAAGCTATTAATATAGTAGAAATATATACTAAATATATAGCTACCTTAGGTAATACCCTCTCTAGCCTTACTAGAAAGAACCTTAAGAAAATAGTTAAAAAAGTAGTTAAGAAAGCTATTAGTAATGCCCTTAAGGCAGCCCTAATATAGGCTTTTATTACTACTAATAGGGTGCTAATTATAAGTACTATTACTAAACTAGTAAACTAAACTATTACTATACTAGTTTCCTTAAAAGTATACTAAGAAGTTATTATTAAGAATATAGCTAAAGTATTAGCTAAATAATCCCTAAATAAAATAGTTATAGTAACTAACTAGGCTCTTAGCGCTAAGGTAGTAGTAGTAGCCTAATGCTTTTAAAGTAATAATATAATTATAATATTTTATAAGACTTTAAAGAAATATATTAAAAACCTAACCTAAGTAAAGAATACTTTTAGTAAGTAAGTAATACTAAGTTACTATATCTTTAGTATTATTATTAAAAAATTTCTTATAGTAAAAAACTAATTTTATAAAGGTTTTCTTACCTAGCTTAAAGAAGTAAATAGCCCTAGCTTTATTAAGGTTATAATATAAAAACCTTATAGTATTATAATAAAAGCGTTGCTTATTATTAGAATTAATAAAGTTAAAATAGTAAACTACTTATACTACTCTAGGGTAGTTTATAAGGTAAAGATTTTTAATACTAAACCCTATAATAAGGCACTAAACCCTTATTAATACTTTAAGTGCTATAAGTTTAAGTATATTATAGTATACTATAAAGTAATCCTTTAATATAGCTACTATATAAGCGCTAGCTACCTAATAAAAAATAACTACTTAGCTAAGAGAAATAAAACTAAAGCTAAATATATTAACTATAAGAAACTATACTTAGTATAGTCCTGTAGCTACTTAGTTATAAATAAAGTATAGGATAAAGTAAGGGCCTTTTATATATTTAAACCTCTTACTTTTACTAAGCTATTACTAATAAAGTTTTACTTATTAATAAGTACTAGACTATTACCTAGTAAGGGATATATAAGGGAGGCTAGTAGCTTCCTTACTAAAGAAGAATTACTATAGAAGAAGGTAGCTAACTATAGGGGCAGACTATCTAGGCTATAGGCCCTGCCTTCCCTAAATAAAGCTGCCTAAGGTAATATTAAAAGCTTCTGTTACGTGTTAGTTCCTTCACGCATAAAGGGGAAATCCACTAGTTAGGTAGGACTTTATTATAAAGGTTATAAGGGGTATTATACCTTACACAAGAGTTATAATAAGTGCTAACATATATATAGTGTATGTGTATATATAATTAATAATTCCCTTTATAGTTCTAGCTAATATCCCCTTTTTATATAGTAAATGTTTATATAATTATAAAGGTCCTATTTTAAACTATAATAAGTCCTAGGGTTATAGGAAAAGATAGCTAGCCCTTAGCTAAAAGTAATAAAAAAAAAGAGAAAAAATAAAAAAACAAAGCAAGATAAAAGAGTATAATCTAAAGCAAAATATATAGACTTTAGTATATAAACTAATAGAAACCACTTCCCTTATATCCTTATAATTATTTTATATTCCTTTGCCCTATACTATATATAAACTAGTTATTATTTATTTTTATATTACTATTACTAATACCTTTATTATTACTTTCCTTGCTATTATAATTATCTAAGCGCTAGGAGATATTTTTATAAGAAGCATTAAAGTCTAGAAGGGAAAGTAAAGGATCCTTACTTTTTATTATATAAGATATATCCTTAATAATACTACTTTAAATTAAGCCTTATAATAAGAACTATTTATAAACTTCCTACTTTTAGTAGCTTTTTATAGTATTTAAAGCATAAATATTTAAATCCTTAATAAGGTGGTAAGTTTATATATATTAGGGTAAGTTATAAATAGCCTTTATAATTATAATATAGATTTCTTAGTAATATAAGTTTTTAGGATTTTACTAGTAAGGTAAATGCTAATTTTTATTATAAAAGTTTAGATTAGTAAGAGTCCTAGTAATAAAGCTAAGGCATTCTTTAAGTTCCCTAACCTTATTATAAATTTCTTCTTATACTACGCTTCTAATTAACTAATAGTTTATATAGCCTTATATAAAAACTAAGCTTTTTATAATAATTTCTTAAGAGTATATAAGGAGATATAATTCTCTTATTATAGTAATAAATTTAGCTAGTAAAGTAAAGAAATTAAGAAGCTTTTACTTAATACTAGTAGTAGGAGTAGGGTAATACTAATTATTACTAATTTTACTATTATAAAGGCTACTTATTATATATCTCTAAAGGTATTAGTATATAAATAGAATCTTAAGGTAGTAGTAAATATTCTTTAGTAGCTATATAAGGGTATTAGTGCTAAGCTTTGCTAAGTATTTGCAAAGCTTATATAGAGTTAATACTAGGATAGCTTGCCTTATATTAGGGGAAAGCTTTATGTGTCTTATAATATTATAGTATAGTTAGTAGACCTAGTATAATAGGAAGTAGTATTAAATATTGCCTTTAATTAGGTTAGATTATCTCTTTAAATAACTTAGCTTAAAGATAGTTACTAAAAAATACTAGTAAAGGAGGTTATTTATAAGGAAACTACTACTATAAGTAATAAGGTTAGCATTACTATACTCCTATAGGAGATTAAAAGTTATATTATATACTATAGCTATTAATGCCCTATATTCTATAGTTTACTTAGCTAAAATAGTTCTATAGCTTCTTATAGTTTTATTAGGATTCTTAAGATTATTAGGAGTTATAAGCATTATTATAAGGTCCGCGGCAAGATTTCTTATATAATATTTGTGTTATTAGGTCTTAATAAGGCTAATAGTAATGCTTAAGGGTATTATTAATAAAAGGAAAAATAAGGCTTATAGACAGAGGGTTAGCAAACTAGTTAGGTAGTAGTAGTGTTATTAAAGTAAGAGAAAAGTAAGTTTTTAGTTTTTCTTACTTATTAGGTAGCTTCCTATAGTTTATTAGTTATATTATAAGGTTCTTATTACTTTATAAGAGAAAAGATATAACTTTATAGTTTGCATAAGGTAATTATATTTATATAAGATTATATATTTTTAAGAGGAAAATCCTGCTAGGATAATTTATACTTAAACTACTAAAGTATATAGTCCTATACTTATAACCTCTATTCCCTATTAAGTATATATTTATCTTAAAAGAAGCTATATCTAGTAAAATAGCAAAATAATTTAGTGGTTTTTAGTAAGTAAAGTAGAAAATAATATAAATAAAAATACGTATATTAGAAGAGGTTATGTAATATAGTAAAATTAGTCAGGCTCCTTATAGCAAAAAAAAAATTTTTTTTTTTTAAAAAACAAAAGGAAAAAACAAGCTATTATAATATAAGATATCCTGCCTAGCGTAGCTAGAAACTATTACCTATGGTTAGGTTTTGCTAATTAGAGAAAAGTATTAAGGCTACTGCCCTTAGGAGTTATAAGAGTTTGCTTCTAGGGCGTAACTAGTAATATAGTTTAGGGCGTAGTAGGTAATAATAAGTTATTATTATACTTTTGCTTTTTATTACTAGGTCCTGCGGCTTTAGTACTCTTAGGTATATTAATTATAGTAAAGCTTGTATTCTAGGAAATAGGGCTATTACTAATAAACATAAGTTAGGCGTAGGTGCTAGCCTTATGCTAGTAGCTACTAGTATTTATATATATATAAATAATATTATTCTAGTAAAGGTTAATACTAGTGTAAAGGCTAGTAATATCCTTACTAATACTATCTAAGCACGCAGTAGTTAAGGATCTATAAAGCTTAAGGTTATAAAAGCGCTAGTTTATAGTAATAATACTAGCGTCTGCAGCCTATTTAGAGGTATTAAGTCTTTTATTTACTAATAGTATTTTCTTGCCTTTTTTAGTATTATAAATTAGGCTAAGGTTATAAATAGCTATAGAGTAAGTAGTAGTAATAGTTTTAAGGCTATTTACTATAGTATATAACTCTTTTATAGTGTGTTCTAGCTTAATAATATATAGTAGTATAGTAGTATTTATAGATTTACCTATAGGCTAGGGGGCTAGGGCGTGAGAAGCTATAGGATAAGCTAGTTTATTAGCCGCGGGGTTAGAGATCTTTACTATAGAAGATTAGTAAAAAAATATAAAGTACCCCCTAAGCGTGCTATTTAGCACTTTATATATTATATATATATAATTAATAATAATTACCTTATAGGCAGGGAGCTAGGAGGTCTAGTAGTAGTTGCTATAAGTGCCTCCCTTATAGAAGATAAATACTACAAATTTAAGCTTTTCTTTTATAGTCTAAATGATAAGTACTTTAGACTGCCCCTTATAGGCTCTAGGGGTCTTTACTACCTTATAGATTTTAATATAATAAGCAATAACTTAAATATATAAGATATAAAAAGCATCTTCCTTAGTAATAGTAAAGCTATCTTTACTAATTATAGCGCTAGCTATACTAAACTCCTTGCTATACGTGTAGAGAATATTAGGGAGTCCCTAAGGCTTCTTATTATAGCATTTAGCATTAGTATATTACTAAAGGGCATATACTTTTAGTTTGCTTATAAAGAGGAGAGTACTATTTTCTCTTATAGCTATACTTATAATATAGGAATTACTATTTATATAGCTAAACTAGGTAAAGTGCTACGCTAGGTCCTATGCCTTAAGGGTGCTAGTAACCTTAATAGTAGTAACTTAAATATAGCGCTAGCGCTAGTAAGAAGGTAGAAGCTTCTTATACTAGAGGGTTTTAGGCTAGCTACTAGCTATAGTAGGTTTGCTACTATTATAGCTATTTATAGTAGTGCCTTTAATATAGGTCTTAATATTAGTCTTAGGGTTAATAATAATAATATTACTATTATTAGTAATACTATTAATAATAGTAGGTTTCTCTATAGTAGGAGGCTTACTAATATTATTATTTGCTTTATTACTAGTATAGTTAGAGTTATTATTATCCTACTTACTAAGTCCCTCCCTAATAGTATTAAGGAATTTATTATTTACAAAACTAAGGGGGTAGATAATAATATTATTATTTGCTATAATAAGGGGGTTAGTTATAAAATAAGCTTAGGTAGTTATAAAGTTAAAAGGCTTTATTTCCTATACTTTATAAATATGCTAAATAAATTCGCATAGAAGGCTTTAATATAGCTAGGGGCTATAAATAACTTCTTTATAGTTTTTAGGGATAAAATTAGGTTTTATATTATAAATAGCTTTCTAAAACTTTATTTATATAGTAAGCTACTACTAGGGGTAATTAGGTAGGAGGAAGAAGTGCGTAGTGCCTTATAGGAGATATATATCTTAGAAAGCGGAGGTTTTGTTATTTAGGTTAGGGGTAGTAAATATATAAAGTGTAAATTTAGTACTAGAAAAAATAGTATAAAATAATAGTATATAGGGGCAAAAAAAAGAGTTAATTTAGTATGTTAATAATAAAAAAAGAAGGGAAGGAATTAGTAGGGGCTAAAAAGGGAAAAAGGAATATAAGTGCCCTTACTAAGTAGTAAAAAAAAAGTAAGTTAAAAGTAAGTTTTTAGGAGTATAAGAAATAGCGTAAAAACTATAATTTTCCGCTAGTAGAAGCTTCCTATACATGCCTCTGTAGTGTAAGGCATAACTAGCTAGCCTTATAGGTTAGTTAGCTAGAGGGCTTTGTAAGATTCCTCTTATAATACTCCTTATCCTAATTAATAGGGTATTTTATAAGGTATTTGTTAACTATTTCCTTAGTATTAACACGTATTTTAGGTTTTAGAATCTACTAATTATCCTTTGTAGAATATCCTTTCTAACAAATAAGGAAGTTAATATAAGGCTTTTAGTTTCTTATATAGAAAAAGCAGATATAGTAACTTATAATTCTTTTAATTTCCTAATAGTCTACCTTACTTATTCTTATTAGATTAACTAAAGAAAGTAAGGGTTTATCCTTATTAAAGGGGTCTGTCCCTTAATATAGCTTCTAAAGGTAAGTAGATAATACTATAAGGTAAACCCTTAAACTAGGTAGGAATTTAGCTAATATAAGAGAGAAGATACTTCCTTAAGGACTTTATATAGTCTAGCTTGCTAGGGAGACTACTTTTTCTTTAGTTTTCCTAGTAGTTTATATCTAAAGTAAAGTCTAAGGTAAACTATATCCCTAATATTAATATCTACTAGTTTATAGCAAGAGTTATATCTAATCTTAGTAAGGGCTATGGCTATAGTAATAGTAAGCTTAGCTTCTCTCTAATATAGCTTATGGAGTATAGTAAGGTTTGTATTCTCTAGGTCTAAAATAACTTTATTTAGATTAGTAAGGAGGTTTATAATAGTAAGTAGCTTATAGCTAAGCACTAATTCGTTTAGTAAGTAATTAATAGCAGTAGCTATAGCGTTATTAAGGTAATACTATAGTGTAGGCACTACTAAGATTTATAGGATATCTAGGTTTATAGCTATATAGTATTATATAATAATAATTATTATCTAGTTCTTGCGTTTAGCTACTTTATTTATTTACAGGTAATATATAGTAGATATAAGGAATTTAATACTAAGTTTATAGAAAAGCATAGTTATTACGGTCCGAAATGGGACCTCCATAATCACGTGGACGTTTACTATATAAAAAGGGAATATTAGCTAGATTTACAAAGGGAATTATTAATTATATATACATATACACTATATATATATTAGCACTTATTATAACTCTTATATAAGGTGTAATACCCCTTATAACCTTTATAATAAAGTCCTACCTAACTAGTAAATTTCCCCTTTATATATAAAGGAACTAATATATAATAAGTAGTAGTAATTACTATTTCTTTTATATACCTATAGGCGCCTTGCAAGAAACCCTAATTTCTATATTAATAACTAAAGATAACTAGCAGGATTATAGTGCTAGCCTAACCTTTAATTTTATTTTTTATATCCTAGAAAAATAACTTTAATAAGTATACTAAGTCTAGGTATTTTACTAGGAATTCCTAGAAGCTTACACTAAAAACTAACTTCTTATATTACTTAAAAACACTAAAAGCCTTAGAACTCTTATAAGATATTAGTATATTAATAAGTAACTTTAGCTATAACCTAAACCTATTATTATATTATAACTATTTTACTAGAATCCTATAGATTTACTAGTAGTTACTTTAGAGTAAAGAACTATAAAAAAGACTATTAAAACTACTATTTTTAAAGGTCTTTTTAATTCCTAAGACCTAACTCTAAAATTAATACTAGAACTAAAACCTAAAGTTACTATCTTACTTACTAAATCTAATCTAGCTCCTGCTAAAAATACCTATAAAATAATAACTTTTAGTATACCTAGAGATAATAAATTTATAAAGAATACTATAAATAATTAAATAAGGGAATAGCCTAAGACCCTAAATCTTATAGTACTACCTATTAAGAATAATAACTTTTCCTTATAGGAAAGCGCTTACTATAGCACTAATTCTTATATAAAAACACCCCCTAGTTTTCTAATCTCTTACTACACTACTTATAATAATATAAGTATACTATTTCTAGTACTACTAGCCCTTACTAAATTTAGCTAGAATAAAAAACTATTACTTTTCTAGTATAAGAAATAACTAAAGCTAAGTTTTCTAATTATAAGCGCTAATATATATAGAAAATAATATTAACTAAGTAACTTTAAGTAATTTTAGTAAATAATACTTTATATTTAATACTAATAAGAGTTAGCTACTAAAGATTTTTATAAGTAAATAATACTTTATATATAGTAATAGTAAGAAATAGCTATTAAGGAATTTTGCTAGTAATAAGCAGTAAGCCTTAAATAAACTATAGAAATAATAGCTATTATATTCCTTAGAAAATTACCTTTAGCTAAAACACTATAGCTTTTTACTAAGTTAGTATAATAACCTACTATCTTAAAAGGTTAGGGCTTTATATAAGACACTAAATAACTTACTATATCCTTTAGGTTAGTAAATAATAAAGGCTACTTAAGAAAGTTAAATAGTCCTACTTCTTAGAGAGTAAAGTCCTTTTATAACTATAAAGGTTATACTTATACTAAGTTTAGTAAAAATAATACTAATAATAAGGACCCTCCTAAAGCACTAGCGCCTTTGCTAGCTTATAATATTAGTTATGCTTGCTTACCTATAGTGCCTTATAAGGTAGAGGCTAGACCTTATAAACCTTTTGCTATAACCTACTCTAGTACTACCCTTAACTAACTATTAGATTTATTATAAAAAATAAGTAATATTAAATACCTAAAGCTAAAAACAAACCTTAGTAAGATTAATAGTAAGGCTATTAAGTATAAAGGTAAGGCTATAATCTTTACTAATATAAATCTCTAGATTTAAGCTATCTAAGACTACTTTATATATACTAGACTTAACTATTAGAAATAAATTTACACCTAAATTTAGTATCTTTTCTATAGTACTATGCTAGTATAGTACTAATAATACCTTAATAAAAAAAAGAAAGCTATAATATTTAGTAACCTTAATAGTGTTTTTACTATACTTAAGGCAGAGTTTAGTATTAAGATTTAGGACGCTATTATATAGCTTAATTAGGCTAAATTTACCTAAGAGAATATTATATTAAATATATTACTTTATAACTTTACTACTAAGGTCTTCTTTTATATAAAAGCTAATAAAAAATCTAGTAATCTCTAGCTACTAGTATGCTTTTAATATAAACTCTATGTAAAACTCTATTAAATCTGCCTAAATCTAGGGGTATTTAACTATAGGAATGCTTATATTAAGCTTATTAATAGTAAATAATAAGATTCATAAGACCTTCTTCTTAATTATAAAAACTACTAACACATTAACAAAGGTAAGGCATTAGAATTTACACACTATATATTAAACCCTAAATCTAATAGGGAGATACCTATAAAATCTATAATTAATACTTATTAAAGTTAGCTGCCTGCTTACTATAAGAATAGTTATAGCTTATAATAATAGGGGTAATATAAGTTTTGCTATTTTTCCCCTAGCTAAAAGTAATACTACTACTTAGAAAGCAAGTATAATAACTCCTAGTACTAAGGCTATTTCCTACCCTTTAAGTAAGACTAATCTTATAGGGGTAATAAATATAAGCTATAGTAATTTAAGGATATTAATAATAAAAATAAGCCTACTACTAAAATAAATAATAAGCTAGCAAAATTAACTAAAGCACGCAGGAAATCCTACTAATATATATCTCTACCTCCCTACTCCTATAACTAATAAAACTACTATCCTAGGATATTTAGGAAATAGGCCCTAAAAGAGGGAGAGGGAGATCCTATAAATTATATTAAAGTTTATAACTACTTTAATATTAAAGCCTAAGAAGCTTACCTTAAGGTATTTAGATTTTATATTATTAAATAAGGAGTTAATAGTAATAATAATAATAAAAAAGACTTATACTTTATAAACGCTTTTTATATAAATATTCCTACTATACTTATAATACTAAAAGCTATAACTTCCTTAGGGCTTATAAATAGCTAGGTAATTAAGGTAGTCTCCTACCCTTACTAGCTAGAAGTTACTAGTAAGAAAAAGAGTACTATATACCTTAAGATCCCTCTTTACCTTAATAACTAAGGGAAAGACTATAAGGTATATATAAACACTAGTACCTTAGCCTTACTTATAAATAAGAAATAGCTTTAGCAAAATAGCTATAATATAAAGTAAAAGACATAGGCACCTAAGCTAGTAAATAGTATAAAGTCCTAGTTCTTTATTACTAAGACTATAACTTTTAACTTTTATATCTTAGGTAAAGCTAGGGGAAAGGTAGTTTCTAGCTACTTTACTATAATAGCTAATATAATAGAGAAGCTAGCCCTAAAGATACTAATTAGTATAAACTTTATATATAATTATAGTATTAAAATTAACTTTATAAACCTAAAGGTTATCTTCTGCTTTATTTATAATATAACTATATAAGGAAGAATTTTTTGCCCTTTCTATATAGTTCCTACACAAAGGGTAATTACTATAAATAATATTACTATTATACTATATTATATAGCACTCTTATAAGTTTATTAAAAAGACCTTAAAGACTACTAAGAGACTAGTGTTTACTATTTTTTCTTAAAAAACCGCTATGTTTTTAATAGTATTCTTAAGCAGGGCTAAATAAAGATAGTGCTAGTTATAAATACTTTAGACTAGCTAATTTATATTAAATAATTTTAATAGCTAGGCTAACTAAAGGGCATTAACTTTATAAACTCTAACTATATAATTAAGAATATCTATAACCTTATAGCCTCTTATAGTAAGGATATTATTCTTAAAAAGGAGTGTAATAATATACTAGAACTATAGGATATCCTTTCTATAGTAGAAGCTACTACTCTAAAAGAGGGTCCTAATAAAGGTTTTAATAACCTTAACCTAAAGGCTATTAATAAAGGTATCCTATTTTATTATATCTTCTGCCCTAATAATATCCTATTTATTATAAATAAATTTAGTATAAAGATTACTAATATTAATTCTATTACTATAGTAAGGCTTATAAAGCTTACTAATAAATATAATATATACTATAACTAAGGCATTATACCTATGCTAGAGAAAGACTATATATATATTAATTTTATTAATAATTAGCAAAACTAGCTTAAGCCCTCTAGATTCTATAACCTTAGCTATAAAGACTTTAAGAAGTTTAGTAAAATATTTAATAAGAAGCATAAGGCTAGTAAGGTATCTTACCTTAGTATAAAAAAGAAGGCTTTATGCCCCTGTCCTAGTGTTATAGTATAGCGTAATACTAGAAAGGAACTTAAAGGTTATGTAGTAATTAACATAAGACTAGTAAATAGCATTACTATTCCTA
Organism: Claviceps citrina; assembly: GCA_018360365.1. Taxonomy (NCBI): domain Eukaryota; kingdom Fungi; phylum Ascomycota; class Sordariomycetes; order Hypocreales; family Clavicipitaceae; genus Claviceps; species Claviceps citrina. Next base: position 10,652 of record SRQA01000248.1, on the reverse strand, counting down.
ATGTGTATTCCCTTCCTAATTAGGGCGATATTATAAGGGATGCCTGCGGAAAAGCCTAGATTACCCTCCTTAATATATCTGGCTTCTTTAACTAGCTGCCTGTCTAGAAGAATTACTAGAATAGGATAGCTATTTTATTTAAGCGGAGAATTGAGATATCCCACGTTATAATATAAGGATACAAGAACTCGCCCGCGTACGCCTAGCGTTTTATGGATAGGTTATTCCGTAAGCATTGCGCCTTTGTCCGCGTGTATATTAATGACATTATAAGACGTATGGAGCTTTCCCCTAACGCAGGGCAGGCTGTCCTAGCATTAACTCTGTACAAGCTCTGTAGATACTTAGCAGAGCTTAGTGCTAACGCCCTTATGTAGCTACTAAAGGATATTTACTACTAACTTAAGATCTTATTTGTATACTAATACCTCTAGGGATATATAGTAAGTAGCCTTTATAATAGTAAGATTAGTAATAATTAGCATTACCCTGCTCCTACTACTAGTATTAAGTAAAAGCTTCTTAATTTCTTTACTTTACTAGCTAAGTCTATTACTATAATAAGAGAATTATATCTTCTTATATACTCTTAAGAGATTATTATAAAAAGCTTAGTCTTTATATAAGGCTATATAAACTATTAGTTAATTAGAAGTATAGTATAAGAAAAAATTTATAATAAAGTTAGGGAACTTAAAAAATACCTTAGCTTTATTACTAGGACCCTTATTAGTCTAAACTTTTATAATAAGAATTAGCATTTACCCTACTAGTAGAATCCTAAAAACTTATACTACTAAGAAATCTATACTATAATTATAGAGGCTATCTATAACTTACCCTAATATACATAAACTTACTACCTTATTAAGAATTTAAATATTTATGCCTTAAATATTATAAAAAGCTACTAAGAGTAGGAAGTTTATAAATAGTTCTTACTATAAAGATTAATCTAAAGCAGTATTATTAAGGATATATTCTATATAATAAGAAGTAAGGATCCTTTACTTTCCCTTCTAGACTCTAATACTTCTTATAAAAACATCTCCTAGCGCTTAGATAACTATAATAGTAAGGAAAGTAATAATAAGAGTACTAGTAATAGTAATATAAAAATAAATAATAACTAGTTTATATATAGTATAGGGTAAAGGAATATAGGATAATTATAAGAATATAAGGGAAGTAGTTTCTATTAGTTTATACGCTAAAGTCTGTATATTTTGCTCTAGATTATACTTTTTTATCTTGCTTTTTCTTTTATTTTTTCTCTCTTTTTTTTTATTACTTTTAGCTAAGGACTAGCTATCTTTTCCTATAACCCTAGGACCTATTATAGTCTAAAATAGGACCTTTATAATTACGTAGATATTTACTATATAAAAAGGGGATATTAGCTAGATTTATAAAGGGAATTATTAATTATATATATATATACACTACATACACGTTAGTACTTATTATAACTCTTGTGTAAGGTGTAATACCCCTTATAACCTTTATAACAAAGTCCTACCTAACTAGTGGATTTCCCCTTTATGCGTGAAGGAACTAACACGTAATAATAGTCTAGATTTTAGATATAAATTTTAGGTCTTAGTTACTAATAATTTCTCTAGGCAATCCCTAGTTAGCTATATATAAACCCTTAAGGAGGAGTCCTACTTAGTTATTAGTAAAGTACCCCTTATTCCTAGGGATAAGGATTATTTTCTTACTAAAGAGATAGTTAACTAGGCAAAGGGAGTTATAAGTATTAAATTTATTAACTTACTATATTATATTAGTTAAGCTAACTTTTAGTATATTTATAATAAAATCTAGGGAAATAGTATAAAAAGGAACTAGCTTTGTTTATAAAAAGCATAATTCCCTTAGGGCCTTAGAGTAAAGGACTATATTCTTATAATATATATTATAGTATGTAATATAAGTCTAGATCTAGCTACTTATCTATAGGAAATAGACTATAAAAAGTTCTTCTACTATTTATCCTATGCTAAAATAATAGTGTTTATTATATATTAAGTAGAGGATTATTCTAATATAGCTTTATAGGATACAGAGTCTATAAGTGCCTTTTAGTAAGTAGAAATAAAGTAGCTTATTATCCTTAAGATCCTACCTAAAAAGGGGGATCTTAGGCTAATTCCTATTAGCCTTCTACTAATATCTTTAGTATAATATAATAAAATTAATAATTTAGCTAAATTTTATATTATATATATACCCTACTATAATTAAATTTTTTATCTTATTATTTATAATTATAGTTATAGAATGCTCCTTTTTAAAGTAAATATAAGTATTAAGTTTATTAAATTAGCTATAGTCTATAGCTTCTTAGTAGCTAATATTAATAAGTAGCCTAGAGAGTATATTAAAGACTATATTTAAAGTGCTAAGAATATAGAATATACAAAGCTTAAATTATAATAAATAATTCGTAACCTTAGCTAACTTAAGGTTAGCCTTATTAAGGTTTATAATAGTAAGTAATATATATATAATAATTCCTTTTACTAGTAAGTAATTTATAATAATATTTACTAGCTATAAGTTTAACTAAGCTATTTTCTATAGTTTCTATATTCCCTAGGTAATTATAGTAACCTTTGCCTTAGTAAAGCTATATTACCTTTTTACTACTAAAGTTAGCCTAGAAAGGAAAAGAATTAAGCAAAGCTTATTACTACTAATATCCTTACCTAAAATACTTTCGCTATCCTAGTTAGTAGTAAGTTAGAAAGTATATAAGCTAAAACCCTTCTTATATATATTAACCTTAAAGAAAAGAGGTTATTTAGGGTTATAATACTATAAGAGAACCTTTATATATAGTAAGCTATAGATAGCTTTAAAAGATACTATTTCCTGCTTAGTTAGTGTAAAGGTTACCTACTAAGCCGCATGCTTTTACACTTATTTTAAGGCTTCTACTAGGAGCTTATTCTTTTTATAAAGTTTATAGAGAATTATAGTCTTCTTATCCTAAAGGGGTTTTATATAAATATTAAACTATAGGATGCTTACTTAAAGAAATCTAGCTATACTAATAAAAGTTTCTAGTGTTAAAAGTATAGTTAGTATTTAGAGATTCTTAAAGGCTTTAATATAGTTACTTATATTAGTAATTTTATTAGTATTTATAATAAATCCTAGTAGCTAAATAAAGGGATACCTAATAAATAACTTTTTAGCTATAATATATAGGTAACTTTATTTAAGGATTTTAAATATAATTTTAAGGTGTTTTAGGTGTTTCTTTAGTGTATTAGAGAAAATAATAATATTATTAATATACACGTAAATAAAGGTATAATACTTATAGAATAACTTATTTATAAAACGCTAGGCATACGTAGGTAAGTTTTTATATCCTTATATTATAATATAGGATATCTTAATTCCCTGCTTAGATAAAATAACTATCTTATTCTAGTAGTCCTTTTAGATAGGGAGCTAGTTAAAGAAGCTAAATATATTAAGAAGGGTAATTTAGGCTTTTCTATAGGTATCCCCTATAATATTACCCTAATTAGGAAGGGGATATATATTAGGAATAGTAATACTATTTACTAGTCTTATATTTATTACTATATAACCTTTAAGTTTTTTTCTAGTATTACGCTATACTATAAAGCTAGGGCAGGGGTATAAAGCCTTCTCTCCTATACTAAGGTAAGATACCTTACTAGCCTTATGTTTCTTATTAAAGATTTTACTAAACTTTTTAAAGTCTTTATAGCTAAGGTTATAAACTCTAAAGGGCTTAAGCTAGTTTTACTAATTATTAATAAAATTAAATATATATATAGTCTTCCTCTAGCATAAGTATAATACCTTAGTTATAGTATATATTATATTTATTAGTAAGCTTTATAAGCCTTACTATAGTAATAGAATTAATATTAGTAATCTTTATACTAAATTTATTTATAATAAATAGGATATTATTAGGGTAGGAGATACTATAAGATAGGATACCTTTATTAATAGCCTTTAGGTTAAGGTTATTAGGACCTTTATTAGGACCCTTTTCTAAAGTAGTAGCTTCTATTATAAAAAGAATATCTTATAGTTCTAGTATATTATTATACTTCTTTTTAAGAATAATATTCTTACTATAAAAGGCTATAAGGTTATAAATATTCTTAATTATATAGTTAAAGTCTATAAAGTTAATACCCTTTAGTTAGCCTAGCTATTAAAATTATTTAATATAAATTAGCTAGTTTAAAGTATTTATAACTAGCACTATTTTTATTTAGCCTTACTTAAGGATACTATTAAAAATATAGCGGTTTTTTAAGAAGAAATAGTAAATACTAGTCTCCTAGTAGTTTTTAAAGTCCTTCTAGTAAACTTATAAGAGTACTATATAATATAGCGTAATAGTAATACTATTTATAGTAGTTATCCTTTATATAAGAATTATATAAAAAGGGCAGAAGATTCTTCCCTATATAGTTATATTATAAATAAAGCAAAAGATAACCTTTAGGTTTATAAAGTTAATCTTAATACTATAATTATATATAAAGTTTATACTAATTAGTATCTTTAAGGCTAGCTTCTTTATTATATTAGCTATTATAATAATAAAGCTAGAAACTACCTTTCTCCTAGCGTTACTTAAAATATAAAAGTTAAAAGTTATAGTTTTAATAATAAAAAACTAGGACTTTACACTATTTACTAGCTTAGGTGCCTGTGTCTTTTACTTTATATTATAGCTATTTTACTAGAGCTATTCCTTATTTATAAGTAAGGATAAGGTATTAGTGTTTATATATACCTTATAGTTTTTCCTTTAGTTATTAAGGCAAAGGGGAATCTTAAGGTATATAGTGCTTTTCTTTTTACTAGTAACTTTTAGCTAGTAAGGGTAAGAGACTGCCTTAATTACCTAGCTATTTATAAGCCCTAAGGAAGTTATAGCTTTTAGTATTATAAGTATAATAGGGATATTTATATAAAAGGCGTTTATAAAGTATAAGTTCTCTTTATTACTATTACTACTATTAACTTCTTATTTAATAATATAAAATCTAAATACCTTAAGGTAAGCCTCTTAGGCTTTAATATTAAAGTAATTATAGACTTTAATATAATTTATAAAATCTTCCTTTCCTTTTCTTAGGGCTTATTTCCTAAATATCCTAAGGTAGTAGTTTTATTAGTTATAAAAGTAAGAAGGCAGAGATATATATTAGTAGGATTCCCTATATGCTTTAGTTAATTCTACTAGCTTACTATTTATTCTAGTAGTAGGCTTATCTTTACTATTAATATCCTTAGACTACTATAGCTTATATTTATTACCCCTATAAAATTAGTCTTACTTAAAGGGTAGAAAATAGCCTTAGTACTAGGAGTTATTATACCTACTTCCTAAGTAATAGTATTACTCCTAGCTAGGGGAAAAATAATAAAACTTATATTACTCTTATTATTATAAGCTATAACTATTCTTATAGTAGGCAGGTAGCTAACTCTAATAGGTATTAATTATAGATTTTATAAGTATCTCCTTATTAGATTTAGGTTCTAACACATAGTGCGTAGATTTTAATGCCTTGCTTTTATTAGTATATTAGTAGTTTTTATAATTAAGAAGAAGGTCTTATAAATCTTATTATTTATTATTAATAAGCTTAATATAAGTATTTCTATAGTTAAATACCCCTAGATTTAGGTAAATTTAATAAAGTTTTATATAGAGTTTATATTAAAGGCATACTAGTAGCTAGAGATTACTAGATTTTTTATTAGCTTTTATATAAAAGAAAACCTTAGTAATAAAGTTAGAAAGTAATATATTTAATATAATATTCTCTTAGGTAAATTTAGCTTAGTTAAGCTATATAATAGTATTCTAAATCTTAATACTAAACTCTGCCTTAAGTATAGCAAAGACACTATTAAGGTTACTAAATATTATAGCTTTCTTCTTTTTATTAAGGTATTATTAGTACTATACTAGTATAGTATTATAAAAAAGATACTAAATTTAGGTGCGGATTTATTTCTAATAATTAAGTCTAGTGTATATAAAGTAGTTTTAGATAGCTTAAATCTAGAGATTTATATTAGTAAAGATTATAGCCTTACTTTTATGCTTAATAGCCTTACTATTAATCTTACTAAAGTTTATCTTTAGCTTTAGGTATTTAATATTACTTATTTTTTATAATAAATCTAATAATTAGTTAAGAGTAGTACTAAAGTAAGTTATAGCAAAAGGTTTATAAGGTCTAGCCTTTACCTTATAAGGCACTATAAGTAAGTAAGCATAACTAATATTATAAGCTAGTAAAGGCATTAGTAGTTTAGAAGGGTTTTTATTATTAATATTATTTCTACTAAACTTAGTATAAGCATAACCTTTATAATTATAAAAGAACTTTACTCTCTAAGGAGTAGGACTATTTAACTTTCTTAAGTAGCCTTTATTATTTACTTACCTAAAGGATATAGTTAGTTATTTAGTGTTTTATATAAAGCCCTAACCTTTTAAAATAGTAGGTTATTATACTAACTTAGTAGAAGGCTATAGTATTTTAGCTAAAGGTAATTTTCTAAGAAATATAGTAGCTATTATTTCTATAGTTTATTTAAGGCTTACTACTTATTACTAGTAAAATTCCTTAGTAGCTACTTTTTACTATTACTATATATAAAGTATTATTTGCTTATAAAAATCTTTAGTAACTAACTCTTACTAATATTAAATATAAAGTATTATTTATTAAAATTACTTAAAGTTACTTAGTTAATATTATTTTCTATATATATTAGCGCTTATAATTAGAAAACTTAGCTTTAGTTATTTCTTATACTAAAAGGGTAATAATTTCTTATTCTAGCTAAATCTAGTAAGGGCTAGTAATACTAGAAATAGTATACTTATATTATTATAAGTAATATAATAAGAGATTAGAAAACTAAAGGGTATTTTTATATAAAAATTAGTATTATAGTAGGCGCTTTTTTATAAGAAAAAGTTATTATCCTTAATAAGCAATACTATAAAATTTAGGGTCTTAGGCTATTCCTTTATTTAGTTATTTATAGTATTTTTTATAAATTTATTATCTTTAGGTATATTAAAGGTTACTATTTTATAGGTATTTTTAGTAAGAGCTAGATTAGCTTTAGTAAGTAAGATAATAACTTTAGGTTTTAGTTTTAGTATTAATTTTAAAGTTAGGTTTTAAGGATTAAAAAAACCTTTAAAAATAATAGTTTTAATAGTTTTTTTTATAGTCCTTTACTTTAAAGTAATTACTAGTAGATTTATAAAATTCTAATAAGATAGTTATAGTATAATAATATGTTTAGGTTATAGCTAAAGTTATTTATTAATATACTAATATCTTATAAGAGTTCTAAGGCTTTTAGTATTCTTAGGTAATATAAGAAGTTAGTTTTTAGTATAGGCTTCTAGGAATTCCTAGTAAAATACTTAGACTTAGTATATTTATTAAAGTTATTTTTCTAGAATATAAAAAACAAAATTAAAGGTTAGGCTAGTACTATAATCCTACTAATTATCTTTAGTTATTAATATAGAAATTAGGGTTTTTTATAAAGTACTTATAGGTATATAAAAGAAATAGTAATTACTACTACTTATTATATATTAGTTTCTTTATATATAAAGGGAAAATCTACTAGTTAGGTAGGACTTTATTATAAAGGTTATAAAGGGTATTATACCTTATATAAGAGTTATAATAAGTGCTAATATATATATAGTATATATATATGTATAATTAATAATTCCCCCTATAGTTCTAGCTAATGTCCCCTTTTTATATAGTGAACGTCCACGTGATTATAGAGGTCCTATTTCGGACCGTAACAGCTTCTTTAGCTAGCCTAGTGCCCTTATAATAGCCCTAAATATACTAAGTACCTAAGATTTAGTTTAATTTATATAATATAAGTTATATATTAGAATATAAGGAAGAATAGTAAACTTATTTAGGTAGCGCTAGGCTATTATACTAATACTAATATAATAGTAATATAAGAGTTTATAGAAGTAGGCAAGCTACCCCTATTATCATGAATAGGTTAGGGATATTAGAGTGAAAGATCAAGGAAGTCACGGCTTATTCGAAGGTATGTAGCAATAGGTAACGGTCTTAATTCTTGCCCCCTTCTATTTAATCTAGTTAAAGGTCTATGCTTATATAATTATAAGTGTTATATGCCTCTAGGTCTTTACTATAAGTTTAGCGGTTATACGCGGCAAATAACCTTATTATATAACGCGAGTCTAATAGAGGCTTACTTATATAAATAAATCCTATTAGCCTAAGGCAACCTTATAGCTTTCTAGTCCTAATAGGGTAACCCTCTTCGCTTATGACTATTTTAGTTACAGAAGGTTCCCTTTATATTACCTAATTTAAATATTATAAAATAATCTAAAAATTTTTAATACTTCTAATCCGTGTATACCCTTTGTAATACCTGTAATATTACTGCTTTCTATTTATTATTAACTTCTAATTCCTCTAAACCTTCTTCCCCCTTATTTCTTAATTTTATTACTATACGCTAGTTTCCTATTAAAAAATTCTTTAATTATATTCCTAAGGGACTTATAGACTTATAAAGTTATAGTAATATATTTATATATTCTCTAAGTTATTATAACCTTCCTATTTAATAAAGTACTTTTATTAGTTTCCCTAATACTTATAGGTAATAATTTCTTTTATAATATATAAAGGATCTTCTCCTATAAGAAAAGGTACTTATTATATTACTTTTAGTATACTCTCTAAATCTTTTTTATATAATTCTAGGTTTAAAATATAAAATATATTATAAAGTCTAGTGCTTTATAGGAGCTTTATTTAGTAAGCTAACCTATAATTTCTAATTAACTTAATAATTTTATAAGGTCTTAAGTACTTTACTATAAGCTTCTTGCTTAGTTACTATAAATTAATATTTTTTATAAATAAAAGAATATAATCTCCTATATTAAATTTTATTAGTATTCTCTCTTAATTATAATACTTAGCTTATATAGCTTATATATATTATAAAAGCCTTTATATCTCTTTATATTTATATTATAGCTTTGCTTTATATAACTTAGCTTATTTATTTATTATAATAGCTATTCTTTTTATATATAATAGGCCTCTAGGTATAAAACCTTAAAGCGCCTTAGTAGGGGATTTATAAAGAGAGCTATAGTAGCTTGTATTATATATAAATTATGCTATTAGTAAAAGGTTAAAATAATTAGTTTATTTAGTACTACTAAAGGCCTATAAATAATACTTAAGTAATTAATTTTTTTATTTAGTTTAACTATTTGTTTAAGGGTAGAATATAGTGCTTAGTTAACGCTTAGTTATAATATTATAGTAAAAGGTTTACTAGAAAAAGCTTATAAAAGTTATTTTATAGTTAGTTATAATACCTTTTAAAATACTATAATCTTTAAAGACTAAATTAATAAAAAGTATAGCTAGACTATTACTACTTAATTACTTTAATATTAGTATATAAATAATATACTTTATAAATTAGTTAACTATTATAAAAATAGTGTTATATATTTTAGATCCTAATCCCTTTACTAAGGGAAGTCCTATAATAAAGTCTATTAATAGCTCTTAAAAAAGTTAGTTTAGTATAGGTAGTATAGTAAGTTTGCTATAAGGTTAATGCTACCTTAGCTTTAATACTTAATAATTAAAATAAGTATAAACATACTCTTTAATATCTTTTTTTATATATAACTAGTAGTATTAGTTAGTAATTTAATAAAGCGTTTTACTAACTTCTTAATACCCTATAGCTTTATTATTATAAATAAGTATTAAGATCTTTTTATAAAAACCTAATAGAATATATATATAGTCTCTAAAAAGGAGTGTTTTATTTTTATTAATTAACTAACCTAGAGGGCTATAGGTATCCCCTAAGCTTCTAACTAAAGGGTTAGAGATAGCCTCTTTATTATAATCTTAAGGGCTAAAGGTATTCTCTTAGTCTTTTCTTATTTTATTATCTAAAGGGTTAGAGACTTCCCTTATATTTTAAGCTTAAGAGCTATAGGTATTCTCTAAGCTTTAAATAAGCTACTTAGTTTGTAAGACAAAGGCATCCCCTTGCTATACCTAGCTTAATTTATTATATATAGCTGCTTTTAAAGGTTTTATAGTATTAGCTTTATACTATATAAGATATTAACTAAGGAAGTAAAGTCTAGCTATAAGAGCGCTACTATATTAACTTATTATTAGTATAAGGCTATTAAGTATAATTAGTATTTATAACTTTAATAATATTTTAAACTATTTTAAAGAGCTACTTATAAGCATTACTTTCTTAGTAATTATATTATATACTTACTCTTTAAGAGCTATAGTATTCTCTAAGTATTTTAAAGAGCTACTTATAAGCATTACTTTCTTAGTAGTTATATTATATACTTACTCTTTAAGGGCTATAATATTCTCTAAGTATTATAAGCTAAAGACTATACTAATAATAATTATTTCTTTCTTAATTAAAGGTAGTTTAAAGCTTAATTACTTTAACTTTATACTAATAAACTTAGATAAAAAATATAAAGCTTAAGAAGCTCCTATATCTTTAATACTAGTATTATA
>SRQA01000247.1:0-28162 GCA_018360365.1 Claviceps citrina | reverse complement strand
TATAATACACCTTATATTAAGGTATTATAAGATTCCCTATAGCCTTAAGAAGAGGGGCTATTGCTTAGGCTTTTTTTAGTTAGTGTTATTATATAAACTTAATGCTTATAATATTAATATTAGAGTAACTATCTAGGTCTACAAACGTTTTAGTAGTGTTTCGCCCCTTTATAAATACTAGAACACAAAATCTATATCTTATAGGTATCTAGGTGTTAGTAGTAAAGGTTAGGGTATCTACCTTTGCTACTAGTAGTTTTTCTAGTCTTTTACTAGCTTATTATAGTAGTAAGCAATATAGCTATTATTACTATAATTATAGCAGCGGCGGTTATTTAGTTAATCTAGCTTATCGCGAACCTTATCCTTATTAGGCTCTGTAGCAGGGCTTTTGTTAAAGGCTTGCTATTATAGGTATTTTAATTAGTAGTTTTATTATTATTCCTTTTACTAGTTATAATCCTAGAAATTAGTAGCTTTTTGCTTATTCTTAAAAAATAGCATTACCTCCTAGAATTATTATATAATTATTATAACTTCCTTATGTGTCTTACTAGTAATAGAGGTATATAAATTTATATAGTTTTATAGTTTAAGCTATAGTTTTATAAAGAAGGTAAGAGCCTAGGACTTTTCGCTTACTTTTTTAAGGTAATTCTCTAGGGAATTAAGGTAAATACTAAAGTCTATAGGGCTTTACTAGTCTTATTAGTACGCTTTCTTAAGCTATAAGGTAATTTAGGTATTATAATTTATAGAATCTTAGAGTAGTGTAAGAGTCTACTCCTAGAAGCTGCCCTAGTTATTAGTAAAGTAGTCCCGCTCCTTTATAGTCTTTTTACTAATAAATTAGTCTTATTTTACCCTATAGACTTAGTCTATATTACTAAAGGCAAAAAGGATTTTCTAGTAGTTATATTAATACTTACGTTTTGCTTTATTAAAGGCATAGTTTAGGTTATTAATCTAGATTTTATATTTCTATAGGTTAGTAGGGTAAGTAAGCTTTATAATATTCCTAACTTTAACTTCTCCTCTTTTGCTATTAAAGGAATTATTATAGTATTACTAGTATTTAGGCGGGTTTTTATATATACTAAGTTACTAAAGTAATTCCTTTTCCTATTCCTAGAGTTATCTAAGGATCTTAAGCTAGGTAATTTGCTTATAAATAGCCTGCTTAGTAATCTTAAGGTCTTAGCCTATAGATAACTTTATTAGAGTAAGGCTAGAGCTATTATATAACACTAGAGGTAGCGTTTTAGGAGGTACTAAATATGTATTATCCCCTAATTTAGTTATAGATCTTATTATAAGTGCTATTTCCGCTACTAGGTAGCTAGGGTTAAAGCTTAAGAATTATAAGAGATATTATAGCTAGGCAGTAGCAAAAAGGTATATATTATATTATAAAAGGACTTAAGCTTGCTAAGTAAGAATAGTATGCGCACGCATTGCTAAATATACTAGCCGCGTGCGCAAGCCCTAGGCATTAGCCGGGGATTCTCCGTGACGTCGCCGGGCAATCCGGCGTGGCCTGTCTTGTGGGGCCGCACCTCACATAAGTTTTCCCTTTATATTTATATTTGCTTAATAGTTAAGTATTTACGCTAAGGTAGCATTAACCTTATAGCGTATTTGCCTTATCTCCTATCCTACCTATTATTCTTAAGAACTATTAATAAACCTTATATAGTAAACCCCTTACTATTATATTATAACTTAGTATTAAATACACAAGACTCTTTACCTTAAGGGGTGTTATAACTAAGTAAGGCATAATATATACAAGCCCTTTTATTAAGCCTTTTATTAGAATATTATAACCACGCGTTAATAACACAAAGGGTCTTTTTACCTTTAAGAGTATTATAATAAATAGCATAACACATAAGCTTTCCTTATTAAACCTTTTGCTATTATATTATAACTATATATTAATAACGCAAGAGTCTCTTTACCTTTAAGAGTATTATAATAAATAGTATAAGGTATAAGCTTTCCTTATTAAACCTTTTGCTATTATATTATAACTATATATTAATAATATAAGGGTCTCTTTACCTTTAAGAGTATTATAATAAATAGCATAATGCATAAGCTTTCCTTATTAAACCTTTTGCTATTATATTATAACTACGTGTTAATAACGTAAGGGTCTCTTTACCTTTAAGAGTGTTATAATAAATAGTATATGTGATAGTATTGGGCTTTGCCTAATGTGGGGCCGATGCGGGTGCGCATTAGTGGTTGTGCGCACCTTGCCTTGCGCATAGGGCTTACGTATAATAATAGGGGGGTATCTATAGCAAGGGTATAAAGGGGGTATAATAGGGTCTTTATATTACCTTTCTTTCCTTTCTTTTTATATTTTTTAATAGTATTCTAATACCTATTAGTAGTAATAATAAGGCTAGTTTATAATATTTAAAAGATATTCTCTAGCCTTACGTTTCTTTTAGCTACTAAAATAAGTTAATATACCTTTAAACACAAACGTAAACGCACAGGCTAATAAACCTGTTTCTCTTATAGTAAAAGATATAATAGTAATTCTTAACTATATTAATATAACCCTAATTATATAAGGTAACACCCTTATAGCTATATAATAGCGCCTTAATGCTACACAAGAGCGGGAAGATGCTACTATAGCTATAATTTAGGCTATATAGGCTACTACTAACTATATAATCTAATTTACTACTATTACTACCTTAGCTATATCCCTTCCCTTACCTACTAATATAACCCTTCCTTCTAGAGTAACTAACCTCCCTTTACCTTTTACTACACTCCTAGTCCGCTATAAGCTAATTCTAATTAGCTCTTCTTATAATAGCAAATAATCTACCTTTAATACCTAGTGCTTCTTTATAGTATATAAGCTATAAGCAAATTATAACTTTATTAGTTTTGTTATAAACTAATAAATATTTATTTACTAGAACCTTTTATTTTTTATTTAGGCTAAGGTTACCTTATTCTTTAAGAAGGGGGATCTTATTTACTATAACCTAGCTACCTTTCTAGACTATCTCTCTAAGCTTTACTCTAACCTTTATTACTATAAGATAGCCCTTACTAAACTTAACTAAATAAAGTAGGCTAATAATAAATTCTTCTTTGCCTTTTTTATTTACTTTAAGCAAAAACTCTCCCTTATTAGTAGTATAAGCTAGGATAATAAGGTCTATCTTACTAAGCTATGCTATATGCTTAATAAGCGAATATATAGTATATATATTAGCTATAGCATCTCCTATAATAGCTATAATATTACTATAAAGTAGTATTATATTATTACTCTAGATCTTAAAACCTCTATACTTAAGGATTACTTTTACACTAGGTATTTAATAAATCCTCTAGCCTAGTATTACTATACTACTAACTATAAGGGGGATATAGCTATATCTAGGGTAAATACTATAGGGACTTAAAGCAAGGGCAAGAAGAAGAAAAAGCTAAAGGCTAAGAATATAGCCTTACCCTTTACTTAGGCATAAGCTAAGTAAGTAACTAACTAGAAGATAGTATATTACTAGGAGTCTAGTGCTTGCTTATACTATAAAGAAATAGGTTATATAGCTTATAACTACTCCCTTCTTCCCCCTTTTTAGCCTAAGGTTTATATTTAGTAGGCTATTACTAAGGCTAATAACTATAAGTATAAGGAGAAGGAGAAGAATAAAATAAAAAAAAACTAGCCTCTATAGCAAGTCTTATGCAGGGGCTTCTAGGCTTTATTATATAGCAGACTTTAGGTTAGAAGGAGGTAGAGTTAATAAAGTATAATAAAATTTATAAATATATAAATTACCTAGTATTCTCTATTTTTATTCTCTTTAACTTATTTTCTTTTATAAATACCCTAATTAACTATAGCTATAAGTACTATAATACTATTAGTAAGTCTGTTGCTTAATAGCTAGGCCTTAAGCTTATTTAGCTGCCTTTAAGGCGCTAGGTAAGGATTATTATTAAGGTTTAATAGCAGGGATAATAAGCACTTAAGAGGGAGTTTAGTATTACTTACCTTACCTACGCTATAATTAATAATAATAGCTAGTAGTTATTTATTTGCCTTTATATAGTCCTAGGCCTTGCCTAGGATATAATCTTTAGCCTATTATAAATAAAATACTATAATATTACCCTTTATACTACTTAGCAGGAGCTAATAGTAGGTATAGTAAAAAGCCTTATAGTATAGGAGTCCTTAAGTTATGCCTAGAGTAAGGCTATATAAGGCATAATAGGGTTTGCCTTTATAGCTATAGCTAAGTAGGCTTGCTACCTTTAGGATATAATTATTTAGTTTATAGGCACTAGCTTACACAAGTTAATATCTATCCTTTAGGTTACTATACCTAAGTTATAGCCTAAGGACCCTTATATAGCTTTACTAGCTAAGCTTTATAACTTTACTAATCTCTTTAATAAGTCTAAGGCAGACGCTCTCCTACCTTATTATAGCACCTTAGACTACTATATTTATCTTTATAAGTCTCCTAATAAGTCCCTCCCCTCTCTCCCTTAGGGCCTATTATACTTTATATCTTAGGACTAGTTACTTAAACTCTAGTAGTAGCTTATAAAGCTCTTAGATAAGGGATAGATTTAAGCTAGCTTTTTTTTAGTAGCTACCCTAGTCCTCTTAGTTAAGAAGGCTAGCAGGGGCTAGAGGTTTTATGTAAATTACTATACTCTTAATAAGATTATAAAGCAGGACTACTACCTATTACCTCTTATTAAGAAAACCCTTTACTCTCTAGCCTATACATAATAGTTTACTAAGGTAAATATTTAGGTAGCTTTTTATAAGCTATAGGTTACTAAGGGGGACAAGGCTTTTATAGCATTCTAGACATAGTTTAGGCTATTTAAGTAGCTTATCTGCCCCTTTAGCCTAGTAGGTATGCCTGCTACTTTCTAGTATTATATTAATAACACCCTTAGTAATGCCCTTAGTAACTTTATTATAGTATACTTAGATAATATCCTAGTTTATTCTAGTAGCTTAAGGCGTAACTATTTATAGAAGGTTTGTGTGGTTTTTAGCTGCCTATAGGCAGCGGGCCTTTACCTTAACCTTAATAAGTTTGTCTTTACTACCTAATAAGTTTACTACCTTAGGTATATTATTATAGTAGGCAAGAGCATATACCCTAACCCTACTAAGGTCTAGGCTATTTAGGACTAAGCAGCCCTAATAAAGCTATAGGGTGTATATAGCTTCCTTAGTTTTATAAATTTTTACTATAACTTTATTCTAAATTTCTCCTAAGTTACTAACCCCCTTTATAATCTTATAAAAAAGGGCGTCCCCTTTATCTAGGGGTAGCAGGAGGCCTATGCTTTTAATAAGCTTAAGCGCCTCTTTATCTTAGACCTAATCCTAGCTTAATAGGACCCTAACTAGAATATAATAATTAAGGCAAACTACTCTAGTATTACCCTTAGTAGTTACCTTCTCTAGCTCTAAATAAATAGTATTTAGTACCCTATTGCCTACTACTTAGCCTAGCTAACCTCCCTTTAGTAAAACTATACTATTTATAATAAAAAGCTTCTAGCTATTATCTCCTGCTTTAAGGTATAGTTAGCTAAGCTTTAGGGTGTCTCTAAGCCCTTTACTATTTATACTAACTATAAGAGCCTTAAGTACTTTATAACCCCTAAAATTATAACTAAGTATTAGGCTTACTAGGCTAAGACACTCTTATAGTATTATTACTATTTATAGTACTAACCTATATAGTACTAGTAGTATACTAATATACTCTCCTAATAAGGCTAGGATAAGGTAGGGCTAACCTTATAGTATAGCTGCCTTCTTTAACCTTTATTTATCTAGGCTATCTTTATAAGTAACCCTAACCTCTTTAACACTAATATTACACTACCCTCTAGTAATTAGGTCTTTTCCTCTCCTTACCTTTAGGTGCTTTAGAATATAGTAATTACTTATAATATAGTATATTACTACTACCTTACTATTATTTATAGGAATATATAGTAATTCCCTATAAAGGCTAAGATAAGGGAGTAGATTATAGACTATAGTGTTAGCGCTTATAAAGTGCTTTAGTTCTATAGCTAGATATAAGTACCTTAATAGAAGCTATTAATAACTACCCTTATCTAGGAGTGCTATAAGTTACTAGTAGCAGGCTATCTAGGCTATAATACTACCTTCTAGACCCTTTAGTAATAGTTTTACTAGGCAGGCATATCCTAAGATATTACTTACTATATCTAGAATTATTACTACTATAGTAGCTATAAGAGCTACTAGTAGTAGTAGGGCCTTCTAAAACCCCTCCCTATCCCTAACTACTTCTAGTCCTAAATCTTAGTTAACTTTATAATAGGCCTGCCTATATATAGGCTATTTAATCCCTCTTTCCTTATAGTAATTATAAACTGCCTTTCTAAGTTTATTTAGCTTAAGGCTATAACTAGTATCTTTACTAAGGTATATATAAAGAGGTTTAAGATATACTAATAGTAGTTTTGCGGGTTCCTTACCTTTATTATTACTAACTATAGTTTAGACTAGTTAAGTAAGTTCTAGACTACCTTATACTTAATTATTAAAACTAAATAGTTACTTTCTACCTCCTACTACCCCTAGACTAATAGGGGTATAGAGTAGGCTAACTAGGAGGTGTAGGCTATTTTATATTTTTATATTTCCTTCTTATAGTTTAATTAGCCTAAGCACCTAGTAGTGTGCTAGCTTACGCTTAATAATTAGGCTTTCTTTATTACTAGCTTTAGTCTAAACTAGCTACTTTATAGATATAATATTAATCTAGTCTAGGTTCTTATAGACCTTACTTCTAGCGCTACTATAAGCATAGGATAGGTAGCTTAGTTTGCCTTATAACTTTAGGAGGCTTCTAAGCTAGCTTAGGTAGCTATTACCTTTACTTAGTAATAATAATAGAATAGTATAGCTACTTTCTATTACCTTATAAAGTAGTTCTAGGTTAGGGACTAGGTATAGCTCTCCCTTTACTATATTAAAACTAACTACCCCTTTAAGAAGCTAGACTAAGTAGTAGCTAAGTACTATATTATAGCTATCCCTACACTACTAATAGTTTATCTTAATATACTTTAGGGTATTTACCCTATCTTTTATATTAACCTTATTAAGCATACTATTACTAATCTACTCCCTAGTTAGCCCTAGTGTAATATATACCTAGGGCCTGCGTAGGTGTAAAATAATAAGGATAATAAGCTCTATAAAAAATACTAGGTTAAGAAGGTGCTAGTAGCCTATAATACGCAGGGCTATAAGTATTATTAGGATATTCTTATTAAATAAGTAAGACACTTAATACTAATATAAAAGCTACTTAAGAACCTAGTAAACACATAAGCCCTAGTAGACTATAAGGTAGAATAGAGTAGTATATAGTATAATAATAGTCCCTAGTAGGTTTTTAAATAGGGTTCTTTTATAAAGCTATATATATTTACTACTTAGGGCCTAACTTACCCCTAATTAATCTCCTTCCCCCTCTCTCCTACCTACCCTTTTTCTTTCCTTGCCTTAGTAAACCCTATATTAGTTACTAAGTAACTTTAGGGGTAGCTTATTATTATAAGGGTTAGGGAAGGGGGTATTATACTATATTTAGAATAGCACTATTAAGATTACCTATATATCCCTTTTATCTCTCTCTTAGTAGTATTAATAGCTCTTTAGTATATACCCTTATAGAGTATATTAAGGGTATTAAGAGGTATTTAGTAATTCCTTTACCTATAGGCTAGGCCTATAGGATTACTATAGTAGCTATATAATACTTTATAGTATTACTATCTACTTCTTTATAGCCCTTTATATAGCCTTAAAGGACTATATAGTATACTACTAGTAGCTAGCTATAGCCTAGGTATTTTGCTTCCCTTATATAAATAGTATACTTCTAAGCTAGGTAAGGGGTTAAACTAGTAGCTATATAATGCCCTAGATAAAGGCGCTAGGGGATATAAGAAATAGGTTAGTAATTATATTACTAAGTAGTATAAGCATAGTACTCCCTATAATAAGCATATTATTAGTAGGTATAGTAGTAGTAGGGGCGTTATAAATAGTCTAAATAATAACTAGGGTATACTTAGCATAGTAGTATAGGTTAGTAAATCTATTACTTAGGGCATAGAATTTAGGTATTAAGATAGTAGCTATTTAGATCTACTAGGTCCCCTTATAATATACCTTTAGTATAATAATAGTATAGCCCCTAGCTATAGCTTATATTAGGGCGTGTATAATATACCTAATATAGGGATTAGCCGCTAGTATATGCATGTCTTATATATATTTCTAGTGGCCCTTTTAGTAGCTTTTATATAACTTCCCGCGGGGACTATGCTTATAGTCTAGTTTACTTAATTAGATAATAATAAGAATATACTAAATATAAGGTAGGTTAATAATTATAGGTATAGTATTACCCTCCTTATTAGAGTCTTCTTTTATAATAAACTTGCCTAGGGCCTATACCTAGTGCTAGTATAAGGGCAGGATATTGCCTTATATACTAAAAGGTAGTTATAAGGGCTAGTATAATATGCCTAGGGGAGGCTATAGTAGCTATAGGTATATATAAGTAGCTAGGGCAGGCAGGGGCTGCTTACTAATATTCTAAAAGCTATATAAGGGAAATAACACCTAGGTATAGCCTAGGTAGTATAGTAATAGCAGGTACTATAGTAGTAGTAGGCCTTAGGGTAGCTATAATATAGTAAGTAACTAAGCGTAGGATTTAGTAATATAAAGTAGGCTTAAGTATAATAATAAGTCTATAAGAAAGTAATAAATAATAGAATAAAAACTCTTTATAATAAGGGGAATAAAGGAGGATAGTTAGTAGGACTCTAGGGGCGGATAAGATAAGGTTTTTATACCTTTAATAGGCGTCTAATATAGTATTATTTAGTTTAGGTATTATGCGTAAATAATAATAACTATAGGTTCTTATAATACTAGCTAGCTATACTAGCTATTAATAGCTTGCTTCTTGTGCCTAATATAGGTGCCTTACTCTAACTAGGTACTAATATTAGGCAGGTTACTTAGATATAGTCTAATTACTAGTAATTATTAATAGCTTATGTTTTGCTTTTATACTAGCTATTTAGTGTAGCGTGTTATACCTACACTACGCTTATTATGTTTACTATATTACTTATTTGCGCTGCCTAGTAGGGTTTATAGTTTTATTTAGTTCTATATCCCTTTATCTTAGTCTGCTGCCTATCCCTAGACTATCTCCTTAACTTACTAGTCTAGTACCTGTCCTAGCTAGGCTAGCTTACCTCCCTTAGTAGTGTTTAATATAATAGGGATGTTTTATTTCTTAATTTACTTGCCTATAGCTTTTTCTTACTAACCTAATGCTTTTATATAAGCAGCGTCTACGTAGCATAGCTACTGCCTAGGGTAGAAGGCTATATAATAGTATTAGGCTTTGCCTAATATAGGGCTAATGCAAGTGTGTATTAGTAGTTATACGCACCTTGCCTCGCGTATAGGGCTTATGTATAATAATAGGGGGGTATTTATAGTAAGGGTATAAAGGGGGCATAATAGGGTCTTTGTATTACTTTTCCTTCCTTTCTCTTTATGTCTTTTAATAGCATTCCAACGCCTATTAGCAGTAGCAATAGGGCCAGTCTATAACAGTATAATATATAAGCTTTCCGTATTAAACCTTTTGCTATTATATTATAACTATATGTTAATAATATAAGGGTTTGTTTACCTTTAAGAGTGCTATAATAAAAAGCATAATACATAAGCTTTTCTTATTAAACCCTTTGCTATTACATTATAACCACGCGCTAAATGCGTAAGATTTTCTATATTAGAGGGTGTTATAACTAATTAAAGTATAATATATAGGCCTTTCTTATTAAACCTTCTGCTACTACGCTATAACTAAGCGTTAACTAAAGCATAAACAAACTATATAATTAAAATAAATAAACCTATGTAAACACAAAGTAATATAGAAGCGTCTTTAAGATTTATAAGCTAAGTATAATTACTATAATTATACTTTACGCTGCTTATGCCTCCTATAAAGCATAAGGCTTTATAATATCTTTTATATTTATAAGCTTATAGCATTTAAAGAAGTATAAGCAAGGAATATTACGCAAAGAAGCTACTAAGTAGCTATAGTATTAAGGAATTATTAAGTAACTAAGTAAATTTTTCTCCCCTATCTAAGTAATAAACAAGCAAAAGCACACATAGCACACACGCTACATATAAGCTACTTATCTCCCTTATTATTAGTTATAACATCCCCTGTAATATCCTCTGTAATATCCTCCTTTATATAGTCTAGTAAGGTAGCAGGCAGCACTATGCTAGTATTAGAGGTAAGCATAGCACCTATACTAGCCTATTAAAGCAAATTAGCAGATTGTGAGGTGCGGCCCCACAAGACAGGCCACGCCGGATTGCCCGGCGACGTCACGGAGAATCCCCGGCTAATGCCTAGGGCTTATACACGTGGCTAGCATATCTAGTAATGCGTGCGCGTACTATTCTTGCTTAGTAAGCTTAAGTCCTTTTATAATATAATATATACCTTTTTGCTACTACCTAGCTATAATATCTCTTATAATTCTTAAGCTTTAACCCTAGCTACTTAGTAGTAGAAATAGTACCTATAATAAGATCTATAACTAAATTAGGGAATAATACATATCTAGTACCTCCTAAAACGCTACCTCTAGTATTATATAATAGCTCTAGCCTTACTTTAATAAAGTTATTTATAAGCTAAGACCTTAAGACTACTAAGCAGGCTATTTATAAGCAAATCGCCTAGCTTAAGATCCTTTAATAACTTTAGGAATAAGAAAAGGAATTACTTTAGTAACTTAGTATATATAAAAACCTGCTTAAATATTAGTAATACTATAATAATTCCTCTAATAGCAAAAGAGGAAAAGTTAAAGTTAGGAATATTATAAAGCTTACTTACCCTACTAACCTATAAAAACATAAAATCTAAATTAATAACCTAAACTATGCTTTTAATAAAGCAAAACGCAAGTATTAATATAACTACTAGAAAATCCTTTTTGCCCTTAGTAATATAAACTAAGTCTATAGGGTAAGATAAGACTAATTTATTAGTAAAAAGACTATAAAGAAGCAGGACTACTTTACTAATAACTAGGGTAGCTTCTAGGAGTAAACTCTTACATTACTTTAAGATTCTATAAATTATAATACTTAAATTGCCTTATAGCTTAAGAAAGCGCACTAATAAGACTAGCAAAGCCTTATAGACTTTAGTATTTACCTTAATTCCCTAGAGAATTACCTTAAAAAAGCAAGCAAAAAGTCCTAGGCTCTTACCTTCTTTATAAAACTATAGCCTAAACTATAAAACTATATAAATCTATATACCTTTATTACTAGTAAGACTTATAAGGAAGTTATAATAATTACATAATAATTCTAGGAGGTAATACTATCTTTTAAGAACAAGTAAAAAGCTACTAATTCCTAGGATTATAACTAGTAAAAGGAATAATAATAAAACTACTAATTAAAATACCTATAATAGTAAGCCTCTAATAAAAGCCCTGCCACAAAGCCTAATAAGAATAAGGTTTATAATAAGCTAGATTAACTAGATAACCACCACTACTATAATTATAGTAATAATAGCTATATTACTTACTACTATAATAAGCTAGTAAAAGACTAGGAAAACTACTAGTAGCAAAGGTAAATGCCCTAACCTTTGCTACTAATACCTAGATACCTATAGGATATAGATTTTATATTCTAGTATTTATAAAGGGGCAAAACACTACTAAAACGTTTGCAAACCTAAATAGTTACTCTAATATTAATATTATAAGTATTAAGTTTACATAATAACACTAACTAAAAAAAGCCTAAGCAATAGCCCCTTTCCTTAAGGCTATAGGAAATCTTATAATACCTTAATATAAGGTGTATTATTGTGATGGTATTGGGCTTTGCCTAATGTGGGGCCAATGCGGGTGCGCATCGGTGGTTATGCGCACCTCGCCTCGCGCGTAGGGCTTACGCATAATAACAGGGGGGTATTTATAGCAAGGGTATAAAGGGGGTATAATAGAGTCTTTATATTACCTTTCCTTCCTTTCTCTTTATGTCTTTTATTAGCATTCTAACGCCTATTAGCAGTAGTAATAAAGCTAGTCTATAATATTTAAAAAACATTCTCTAGCCTTATATTTCTTTTAGCTACTAAAATAAGTTAATATGCCTTTAAACACAAACGCAAACGCATAGGCTAACAAACCCGCTTCTCTTACAGCAGAAGATATAATAGTAATTCTTAACCACATTAATATAACCCTAACTGCGTAAGGTAACACCCTTATAGCTATATAATAGCGCCTTAATGCTACATAGGAGCGGGAAAACGCTACTATAGCTATAATTTAGGCTACATAGGCTGCCGCTAACTATATAATCTAATCTACTACTGCTACTGCCTTAGCTATATCCCTTCCCTTACCTACTAATATAACCCTCCCTTCTAGGGTAGCTAACCTTCCTTCCCCTCCTACTATACTCCTAGTCTACTATAAGCTAATTCTAACTAGCTCTCCCTATAATAGTAAATAATTTACTTTTAATGCCTAGCGCTTCTTTATAGTATATAAGCTATAGGCAGATCGCGACTTTATTAGTTCTGCTATAGACTAGTAGATATTTATTTACTAGAATCTCTTATTCTTTATTTAAGCTAAGGTTGCTTTATTCTTTAAGAAAGGGAATTTTATTTACTATAACCTAGCTGCCTTTCTAGACTATCTCTCTAAGCTTTACTCTAACCCTTATTACTATAAGATAGCCCTTACTAAACTTAACTAAATAAAGCAGGCTAGTAATAAATCCTTCTCTGCCTTCTTTATTTACTTTAAGCAGAAACTCTCCCTTACTAGTAGCATAAGCTAGGATAATAAGGTCTGTCTTACTAAGCTATGCTATATGCTTAATAGGCAAATATATAGTATATGTGTTAGCTATAGCATCTCCTATAATAGCTATAACACTACTATAGAGTAATACTATACTATTACCTTAGACCTTAAGACCTCTGCGCTTAAGGATTACTTTTACACTAAGTGTCTAATAAATCCTTTAGCCTAGCATTACTACACTACTAACTATAAGGGAAATATAGCTATATCTAGGGTAAATACTATAGGGACCTAGGGTAAGGGTAGGAAGAAGAAGAAGCTAAAAGCTAAGGATATAGCCTTACCCTTTACTTAGGCGTAAGCTAAGTAAGTAACTAACTAGGAGATAGTATATTGCTAGGAGTTTAGTACTTGCTTGCGCTATAAAGAGATAGGTTATATAGCTTATAACTACTCCCTCCTTCTCCTTTTTTAGCCTAAGGTCTATATTTAGTAAGCTATTACTAAGGCTAATAACTATAAGTATAAGGAGAAGAAGGAGGATAGAATAGGAAAAGACTAGCCCCTATAGTAAGTCTTACATAAGGGCTTCTAGGCTCTATTATGTAGCAGACTTTAGGTTAAAAGGAGGTAGAGTTAATAAAGTATAATAAAATTTATAAATATATAAATTACCTAGCATTCTTTATTCCTATTCTCTTTAACTTATCCTCCTTTATAAACACCCTAATTAACTATAGCTATAAGTACTATAGTGCTATTAGTAAGTCTGCTACTTAATAGCTAGGCCTTAAGCTTATCTAGCTGCCTTTAAGGCGCTAGGTAAGGACCGCTATTAAGGTTTAATAGCAGGGATAATAGGCACTTAAGAGGGAGTTTAGTATTACTTACCTTGCTTATGCTATAATTAATATTAATAGCTAGCAGTTATTTATCTGCCTTTATATAGTCCTAGGCCTTACCTAGGATATAATCTTTAGCCTACTATAAATAGAACACTATAATATTACCCTCTATACTACTTAGCAGGAGTTAATAGTAGGCGTAGCAGAAGGCCTTATAGTATAGGAGTCCTTAAGTTATGCCTAGGGCGAGGCTATATAGGGCATAATAAGGTCTGCCTTCGCGGCTATAGCTAAGCGGGCTTACTGCCTTTAGAATATAACTATTTAATTTATAGGCACTAGCTTGCGCAAGTTAATGTCTATCCTTTAGGTTACTATACCTAAGTTATAGCCTAAGGACCCCTATGTGGCCTTACTAGCTAAGCTTCGCGACTTTGCTAATCTCTTTAATAAGTCTAAGGCAGACGCTCTCCTACCCTATTATAGCACCTTAGACTACTATATTTATCTTTATAAGTCTCCTAATAAGTCCCTCCCCTCTCTCCCTTAGGGCCTGTTATACTCTATGCCTTAGAACTAGTTACTTAAACTCTAGCAGTAGCTTACAAAGCTCTTAGATAAGGGATAAATCTAAGCTAGCTCTTCTTTAGTAGCTACTCTAGTCCTCTTAGTTAAGAAGGCTAGTAAGGGCTAGCAGTTTTGCGTAAATTACTATGCTCTTAATAAAATTATAAAGCAGGACTACTACCTATTACCTCTTATTAAGGAAACCCTTTACTCTCTAGCCTATGTATAATAGTTTACTAAGGTAAACATTTAGGTAGCTTTTTATAAGCTATAGGTTACTAAGGGGGACAAGGCTCTTATAGCATTCTAGACATGGTTTAGGCTATTTAAGTAGCTTATCTACCCCTTTAGCCTAGCGGGTGCGCCTGCCACTTTCTAGTGTTATATTAATAACGCCCTTAGTAATGCTCTTAGCGACTTTATTATAGCATACTTAGACAACATCCTAGTTTATTCTAGTAGCTTAAGGCGTAACTATTTACAGAAGGTTTGCGCGGTTTTTAGCCGCCTATAAGCAGCAGGCCTCTACCTTAACCTTAATAAGTCCGTCTTTACTACCTAATAGGTCTATTACCTTAGGTATATTATTATAGCAGGCAAGAGCGTGCGCCCTAACCCTGCTAAGGTCTAGGCTATTTAGGACTAGGCAGCCCTAATAAAGCTATAGGGTATGCGTAGCTTCCTTAGTTTTATAAATTTTTACCGTGACTTTATTCTAGATTTCTCCTAAGTTACTAACCCCCTTTATAATCTCACAAAAAAGGGCGTCCCTTTTGTTTAGGGGCAGCGGGAGGCTTATGCTTTTAATAAGCTTAAGCGCCTCTTTATCTTAGACCTAATCCTAGCTTAATAGGACCCTAACTAGGACACAATAGTTAAGGCAGATTACTCTAGTATTGCCCTTAGTAGTTACCTTCTCTAGCTCTAGATAGACAGTGTTTAGTACCCTGTTACCTACTACTTAGCCTAGCTAACCCCCCCTTAGCGGAACTACACTATTTATAATAAGAAGCTCCTAGCTATTATCTCCTGCCTTAAGGCGTGGTTAGCTAAGCTCTAGGGTGTCTCTAAGCCCTTTACTATTTATACTAACTATAAAAGCCTTAAGTACTTTATAACCCCTAAAATTATAACTAAGCGTTAGGCTTACTAAGCTAAGATACTCTTATAGTATTATTACTACCTGCGGTACTAACCTATATAGCACTAGTAGTATGCTAATGTGCTCTCCTAATAAGGCTAGGATAAGGTAGGGCTAACCCTATAGTATAGCCGCCTCCTTTAACCTTTATTTATTTAGGCTATCTCTATAGGCAACCCTAACCCCTTTAGCACTAATATTACGCTGCCCTTTAGTAACTAGGTCTTTTTCTCTTTATACCTTTAGGCGCTCTAGGATATAGTAGTTACTTATAATATAGCATACTACTACTGCCTTACTACTATCCGCAGGAACGCATAGTAATTCCCTGCTAAGGCTAAGATAAGGAAGTAGATTATAAACTATAGTATTAGCGCTTATAGGGTGCTTTAGTTCTATAGCTAGATATAGGTGCCTTAATAGGAGCTATTAATAACCACCCTTATCTAGGAGTGCTATAAGTTACTAGTAGTAGGCTATCTAGGTTATAATACTACCTTCTAGACCCTTTAGTAATAGTTCTACTAGGCAGGCATATCCTAGGATATTGCCTGCTATGTCTAGAATTATTACTACTATAGCAGCTATAAGAGCTACTAGTAGCAGCAAGGCCTCCTAAAACCCCTCCCTATTCCTAACTACTTTTAGTTCTAGATCTTAGTTAACTTTATAATAGGCCTGCCTACGTATAGGCTATCTAATCCCTCTTTCCTTATAGTAATTATAGACTACCTTTCTAAGTTTATCTAGCTTAAGGCTATAACTAGTATCTCTACTAAGGCGTGCGCGGAGAGGTTTAAGACATGCTAGTAGTAGTTCCGCGGGTTCCCTACCTTTATTATTACTAACTATAGCTTAGACTAGCTAAGTAAGTTTTAGACTATCTTATGCTTAATTATTAAGACTAAATAGTTACTTTCTACCTCCCACTACCCCTAGACTAATAGGGGCATAGAGTAGGCTAACTAGGAGGTATAGGCTATTTTATATCTTTATGTTTCCTTCTTATAGTTTAATTAGCCTAAGCACCTAGTAGCATGCTAGCTTACGCTTAATAATTAGGCTTCCTTTATTACTAGCTTTAGTCTAAACTAGCTACTCTATAGATATAATATTAATCTAGTCTAGGTTCTTGCAGACCTTACTCCTAGTGCTACTATAAGCATAGGATAGGTAGCCTAGTTTGCCTTATAACTTTAAGAGGCTTCTAAGCTAGCCTAGGCAGCTATTGCCTTTGCTTAGTAATAATAATAGGATAGCATAGCTGCCTCCTGTTGCCCTACAAAGTAGTTCTAGGTTAGGGACTAGGTATAGCTCTCCCTTTACTATATTAAAACTAACCACCCTTTTAAGAAGCTAGACTAGGTAGTAGCTAAGTACTATATTATAGCTATCCCTACACTGCTAATAGTCTATCTTAATATACCCTAGGGTATTTACCCTATCTTTTATATTAACCTTATTAAGTATACTACTACTAATCTGCTCCCTAATTAGCCCTAGTGTAATATATGCCTAGGGCCTATGTAGGTGTAGAATAATAAGAATAATAAGCTCTATAAGGAATACTAGGTTAAGAAGGTACTAGTAGCCTATAATACACAGGGCTATAGGCACTATTAGGATATCCTTATTAAATAAGTAGGATACTTAACGCTAATATAGGAGCTGCTTAAGAACCTAGCAAACATACAAGCCCTAGCAGACTATAAGGCAGAATAAGGTAGTGTATAGTATAATAATAGTTCCTAGTAGGTTCTTAAATAAGGTTCTCTTATAAAGCTATATATATTTACTACTTAGGGCCTAACTTACCCTTAATTAGTCTCCTTCCCCCTCTCTTTTACTTGCCTTTCTTTCTTCCTTGCCTTAGTAAACCTTATATTAGTTACTAGGTAACTCTAGGAGTAGCTTATTATTATAAGGGTTAGGGGAGGGGGTGTTATACTATATTTAGGATAGTGCTATTAAGATTACCTATATATTCCTTTTGTCTCTCTCTTAATAATATTAATAGCTCTTTAGTATATGCCCTTATAGGGCATATTAGGGGTATTAGGGAGTGTTTAGTAATTCCTTTACCTATAGGCTAGGCCTATAGGATTACTATAGTAGCTATATAACACTCTATAGCATTACTATCTACTCCTTTATAGCCCTTTATATAGCCCTAAAGGACTATATAGTATACTACTAGTAGCTAGCTATAGCCTAGGCATTCTGCTCCCCCTACGCAAATAGCACGCTTCTAAGCTAGGTAAGGGGTTAAACTAGTAGCTATATAGCACCCTAAATAAGGGCGCTAGGGGATATAAGGAATAGGTTAGTAGCTATATTACTAGGTAGTGTAGGCATAGCACTCCCTATAATAGGCGTGTTATTAGTAGGTATAGTAGCGGCAGGGGTGTTATAAATAGTCTAGATAGTAATTAGGGCGTACTTAGCATAGTAGTATAGGTTAGTAAATCTATTACCTAGGGCGCAGAATTTAAGTGTTAGGATAGCGGCTATTTAGATCCGCTAGGTTCCCTTATAATATACCTCTAGTGTAATAATAGCGTGGCCCTTAGCTATAGCTTATATTAGGGCGTGTATAGTTTGCCTAATGTAGGGATTAGCCGCTAGTATATGCATATCCTATATATATTTCTAGCGGCCCTTTTAGTAGCTCTTATATAACTTCTTATAGGGACTATGCTTATAGTTTAGTTTGCTTAATTAAATAGTAATAAGAATATACTAGATACAAGGCAGGTTAATAGTTATAGGTATAGTGTTACCCTTCTTATTAGAGTCTCCTTCTATAATAAACTTGCCTAGGGCCTGCGCTTAGTGCTAGTGTAAGGGCAGGACATTACCTTATGCGCTAAGAGGTAGTTATAGGGGCTAGTATAGTATGCCTAGGGGAGGCTATAGTAGCTATAGGTATATATAAGTAGCTAGGGCAGGCAGGGGCTACTTACTAATATTCTAGAAGCTATATAGGGAAAATAGCGCCTAGGTATAGCCTAGGTAGTATAGTAGCAGTAGGTACTATAGTAATAGTAGGCCTTAGGGTAGCTATAATATAGTAAGTAACTAGGCGTAGGATTTAGTAATATAAAGTAGGCTTAGGAATAATAATAAGTTTATAAGAAAGTAATAGGTAATAGACTAAAAACTCTTTATAATAGGAGGGATAGAGGAGGATAGTTAGCAGGACTCTAGGGGCAGATAAGATAAGGTTTTTATACCTCTAATAGGCATTTAATATAGCGTTATCTAGTCTAGGTGTTACGCGTAAATAATAATAACTATAGGTTCTTATAATACTAGCTAGCTATGCTAGCTATTAATAGCTTGCTTCTCGTGCCTAATATAGGCGCCTTACTCTAACTAGGTACTAACATTAGGCGGGTTACTTAAACATAGTCTAACTACTAGCAACTATTAATAGCCTATGTCTTGCTTTTATACTAGCTATTTAGTGTAGTGTGTTATACCTACACCGTAGCTATTATGTTTATTATATTACTTATTTGCGCTGCCTAGTAGGGTTTATAGTTTTATTTAGTTTTATATCTCTCTATCTTAGTTTGCTACCTATCCCTAGACTATCTCCTTAACTTACTAGTCTAGTGCCTATCCTAGCTAGGCTAGCTTACCTCCCCTAGTGGCGTTTAATATAATAGGGGCGTTTTATTTTTTAATTTACTTACCTATAGCTTTTTCTTACTAACCTAATGCTTTTATACAGGTAGTGTCTACATAGCATAGCCGCTGCCTAGGGCGGAAGGCTATGTAATAGTATTAGGCTTTGCCTAATATAAGGCTAATATAAGTGTGTATTAATAGTTATACGCACCTTACCTCGCGCATAGGGCTTACGCATAATAATAAGAGGGTATCTATAGCAAGGGTATAAAGGGGGCATAATAGGGTCTTTATATTACCTTTCCTTCCTTTCTCTTTATGTCTTTTGTTAGCATTCCAACGCCTATTAGCAGTAGCAATAGGGCTAGTCCATAACAATTATATACTACTTACCCTAAAAGACTTAAGGGGTTAAGAGAGAGACCTTACTATTAACTATATTATTATTAATAAGGACCTAAAACCTAAGGGAAGTCTTATATTAATTAGAATACACACCCTTATAAAGGAATAAGTATACTTATTTTTATATAGTTAAGAGTAGTAGTTTAAGCTTAGTTAAGATAAGTTAAAGATTTTAACCCCCTACTATTTTGCTAAGAAATCGCGATAAGAAGTAGTAATATTTGCTATAAAATCCCTTAATAACTTTATTCCCCTTAGAGATAAAGAAGTTACTAATACCTTTAGTAGCGCTAATACTATCCTAGACAAACTCTAGGAGTTTTAGGATATATTTGCCTCTAATAAGGCTAGACTATTACTATCTTAAAAGGAAATAAATTATACTATTAACCTCCTTCTAAACACTATACTTTTATATAGTCTTATATACCCCCTCTTATAAGCAGAACTTAAGAAGCTTTAAGACTATATTTAAAATAACCTAGTAAAAGGGCATATAAGACCTTTAAAAAGCCTTATAAGTATACTAATTCTCTTTATCCTAAAGAAAGATAAAACACTCTAACTCTACATAAACTACTAGGGAATTAATAAGATTACACTTAAGAATCGCTATGCTTTACCCCTTATTTTAGAGATCCTTAACTACTACTAGGGTATAAAATACTTTTCTAAAATTAATATTAAAAATACCTATTACTAGATTTAAATAAAAGCTAGTAATAAGTAAAAGACTGCTTTCTAAACCTATTATAAATACTTTAAATACCTTATTATACTATTTAGCCTTACTAATGCCCTAGCTATGTTCTAAAATTACATTTACTAAGCTTTTTATAAACTAATAAACACTATTTATATAGTGTATTTAGATAATATTCTTATTTTCTCTAAAACCTAAGAAGTATATATAAAATATATTAAATAGGTTCTTAAATATATAAGAGAGGTAGAGCTATATACAAAACCTTTTAAGTATACCTTTTACTAAGACTTAGTAGAATTCCTAGAATTTATTTTATTAACTACTAGTATTTTAATAGACCCTAAAAGGGTTAAGACTATATAAGATTAGCAAGAGCTAAAGAGCTTCTAGAATATATAAGTATTCCTTAGATTCTATAATTTTTACTAATGCTTTATATACTAATACTCTAGTATTATAGCACCTTTAAACACACTTATAAAGGGTAGCTAGAATAGCATACAAAAGGGTACCTTCTAATTTAGACTAGCTAATAAGATAGTGTTTATATAGCTAAAAGCTGCCTTCTAGAAGGCCCCTCTCCTTTATTACTATAACCCTAATAAGCAGGTCTAGATTAAAACAAATGCTTTAGTCTTTGTAATAGCTAGTATTATCTTATAGCTAGATAATAATAGGTAATACTACCTTATAGCATTCTAGTTAAGGAAGTTTATAAATATAGAAAGAAATTATAGTACTACTAACTAAAAGCTTTTTATAATAGTTAAGTTATTTAAATACTAATAATACTATATTAAAGGGGTAAAGAATCTAGTTAAAGTTCTATTAGACTACTATAACCTTTAGACTTTTATAAGGCTACTAAAGCTAAATAGTAGGCAAGTATAATAGTATATATTCTTATTACCTTTTAACTTTATTATTAAATATTAGGCAAAAGCAACCCTACTAATACACTATTAAGACAGCTAGATTATAATAGTAAAATGCTAATAAATTTAGGGCTACTGCCTAACTTATAAAAGAAGTTTTTATTTGCCCTAAGTAGTAAGGAGGCTAATAAGCCTAGAGAGATATATTTTATAAAAAAAGTAAAAGGGGTTATAATACCTAAGAGAAAATATAATAAGACGCCTTTAAGAGAGGAAAATGCTCTAGTTATAGGGGATTAGTAGTATTATAGTAAGATGCCTTTAGGAGAGGAAAATGCTCTAGTCTATAATCTTAGGGTTTAGACAAGTAAGGTAGCTACTAGGACGCTAGTAAAGCATAAGCTAGTAGCTAATAAATTTGTGGCTAAAGTAGGATATATTTTTAGTATTAAATCACATAAAATCCAGGTAGCTATTACGTTATTAAATCTATATAACTATACTATAAATAAGTT
Source organism: Claviceps citrina (assembly GCA_018360365.1). Lineage (NCBI taxonomy): Eukaryota > Fungi > Ascomycota > Sordariomycetes > Hypocreales > Clavicipitaceae > Claviceps > Claviceps citrina. The sequence goes on along the minus strand of SRQA01000247.1, from coordinate 6,500 downwards.
ACTAGCTTAGCTACTAAAGATAGCTTAGGACTATAACTAGAACCTCTAAATAAGTAGCTACGCCTAAGAGGTAGTAAAAGGAAGGGGAAACGCTAGGATATAAAGATATAACATATATAGCCTCCTAATATATAATAACTAGGTAGTAGTACCTTAGGACCCTATCTTATAGGTAAAGCTTCTATAGCTATACTATAATAATCCCTTAGCTAGTTACTTTAGTGTTAACTAAATAATTAAATTACTATAACGCAATTTTTACTAGCCTAGCCTACAGGAGGTAGTGGCAGACTATATGTCTAGTTATGCTAAATATTAGCGCGTTATAGCAAGATAGCATAAGCTATATAGGAAGCTTAAATTACTTTTAATACTAAGGTAACTATAGGTTAAAGTATTAATAGACTTTATTATAGGATTACTATAAGTATTTTACTATAAGTAAGAAACTAACTTAATCCTAGTAATTATAAACTAATTTACTAAGTATTTTGTATTCCTTCTTATTACTACTATAATTAATACTACTAAGCTAGTAAAGACCTTTTACACAAAGATTAAATTAAAATTTAGCGTGCTAAAGGGTATTATATTAGATAGAGGATTAGTATTTATAAGCAAATTCTAGTCTAAGCTATGTTTCTACTCTAAGATAAAACAGAGGCTTTCTATAGCTTTTTACCTATAAACTAATAGTTAAATAAAATAAATAAACTAAGTCCTTAAATATTACCTTTATTACTTTATTAAAGAGAACTAACTAGTATAGCTAAAGCTACTACTATAGGCTTAATTTACTTATAATAATATAGTTAACTAATTAATAGGCCTTGCTCCTTACTATATACTTATAGGGTATTATTCTAAATTTTGCCTTAGTCTTAGGGATAAGACTACTAGGGGAGAGGTGCTAGAGGCAGAGGCCTAAGTAATAAAGCTATAGGAAGTATATAAATAACTTTAAAAGATATAGCAAAGGGCTAGCAAATCCTAAGCAAAATACTATAATAAATAACACACGCTACTACTAGTATTTAAGCATAGAGACCTTATACTATTATTAGCCTAGAATATTAAGGTAAAGGAAGCAAAACATAAGCTAACCTCTAGATTTTTAGGACCTTTCTATGTTATTTAGGCAATTAGGAAGCAAGCATATAGACTAGCACTACTAGAAAAGTATAGCTACCTATATAATATATTCTATATTAGCCTACTTAAGCTATAGAATTGCCGCAAAGATAGCATAAATACGTAAGTAAATATACTAGACCTTAAAGAAGAAGATAAATACTACTAAGTTAAAGAAATTAAAGGATAGAAGATAGTTAAAGAAAAGACCTATTACCTAGTAAAGTAAAAGGGATAGCTAAGTAAATATAATTAATAGGTCCTAGACAAGGATATAAACACACTATAGCTAATAGTAGTATATAGAAAAAAGATATAGTTACTAATAAAAAGGGGATAATAAGCTCCTAAAAAACACTAGCTATTATTTAGCATACTGTTTATATATTAAAAAAAAAACAAATTAATTAAGACCCTAAAACTACCCCTAAAAAACAAAAGAAACACCCCCTATACCACGGGGATATCTACTAGAAAAGTCCTTATTATAATACTAGTAGTAGAACTAGCAAACTTATTATAGTCTTCTTCCTTATTAAGCAACCCCCTAACTAAGGCAAAAAACCGCTAAATAGTAATTACCTAGGGGAGATACCCTAGGTCCTTAGGATATAAATATAACTTTATCTAGGCCTTTTAGACTATAAGGGCATTATTATAATTAGCCTAAGGGGGCATATTTATTAGTAAAAAACAAGGTAAATAGAGGTAATTATATTATAGGATACTTATAATTCTAGGCAATAGTGCCGGACTATATATCGCAGTAGTAAGACGCTATTATAAGATAATATACTAGTAATATACTACAAAGGTAGCCTATAGAAATATTAAAAAATAGAGAGTAAATAATAAGCAAGAAGCTATATACCTAACACCCCTTTACTACCCTAGTTAGCCTAAAAGTAATATAATAAGCTATATTAGCGTAGATAAAACTATATAATAAGTTAAGCAAGCTATAAGTAACCCTAAGGTAAAAGTTATTAGAATATAAGAATAAAACTAAGGGAGTAATAGTAGTAGTAGTATAGGTAATAGTAGTATAGGTATAGTAGCGGATAGCTAGTAAGGGGGTAGTAATTTCCTTCTCCTTCTCCTTCTTACTATTACTAGTAGTATTATTTTTATTACTATTATTATCCTTCTCTTCCTTAGTAGGAGAAGTATGCTTAGCTAGTAAGGACCTAGTCTAGCCTAAAAGCTTTATTAAATTAGTAAAGTTACTAGTAAAGGTTAGGTAATACTAAGAATAGGAGTTAGTAAAAGTATAAAAAACTATAGTATAGAGAATATATACTATTTTATATATATTACTATAATTCTTATACTAAACATAGCGCTTAAATACTTTATTATAGCTAAATAAGGTTAAATTTATAATAAACTTATACTTAATTATTAAGACTACTAGCTTAGTACTATAGTAGCCCTTAAGTTTATTAAGTTTAGTATAGGCATAATATATATAAGTATATTCTTTTAAGAGTAAAGCTATAATATAAGTTATAATTAACTAGTAAATTAGTAAGAAGTTTAAATAGGAGCGCAAGTATAAATGTAAAAAAGGAAATAGTATTATAAAAAGGTAATAGTTATAAAATAGAATAGGTAGCAAAAGAGGGCAGACTTTATACCTATATATTATATACTAGGTAATCTAATATATTATTATTATTATTATTATTTATTATAATACTATAGGATAATAACTAGTAAGGAGGTGTTAGATAACTAGTAAGGCTATTTAGGAGCCTAGCCTAAAAGTAAGGGGGTAATTATAAGGTATAGCCCTATAAGATAGGCCACGCTAGATTGCCTAGTAATATCACGGAGAATCCCTAGCTAATGCCTAGGGCTTGTGCACGCGGCTAGCATATCTAGCGACGCGTGCGCGCACTATTCTTGCTTAGTAAGCTTAAGTCCTTTTATAATATAATATACGCCTTTTCGCTACTGCCTAGCCACGACGTCTCTCACACAGATAGTTTATAAGCTTAGTAAACAGTAAGTAATACTTATAAATTACACTATTAAGACCCGCAGGTAGTTTGTAATATCCTGCTAAACCTTTACGTTATACACTATAAGGGTATATTAGAAGCTTGCCTAAGAAGTAGTTAATTTAATATATATAAGCAAGCCTCTTATAAATAAGTATTACCTCTTCCTCCTGCTTTATCCTAGTAGCAGCAGCCTATTTTAATTAGTAATATGCCTAGTAACGCACTTGCAGGGAGTTAGAAAATATATAGCATTTGCTATAGTAAACTAGGCATAACATTTCTTTTCGCCACTACTAGCACGCACTATATATAACTTAAGTAATTACCTCTAGTTATTAATATCCTAAATAAAAGTATAAGTAATTGTTGATATCAACGCAACGGGTCGGGTCAATGTGGACCCGGCGCACCCTGATTGGCCGCATCCGAGCTCGCCTCGGATAGGTGGCTAGTGCGCCGGTCACGTGACCCATAACTTTGCGCATCGCGAAAACCACTAAAAGGCCTCCCACTTAGCTAGCTAGATAGTAATATTAATAATATTAACTAGAATCCTAGTACTTCCTTTTGCGCGTGCATTGCTTATTACTTCTTATACCTTTGTTATTAATTCGCCTGTGTACGAATTAATACTAATTAGTAGTAATTACACTATAGATTAGCTAGATTCACGCATCCTATAGAACGCTAGTTTCCGCTTATAGTAGCTGATTTTTTATAAAATTAGTAGAGTTAATCCTACTAAATAAAGGAAGTAACATAGAAGAGACAATTCCGTAATTACGAATAGATTTAATTTATTCCCTTTAGGGAAGCTCTTTAGGGTCTATTTGCAAAGCTATTTTGTGCTAAGAAAGGAAGCTTACTATAGCACTATGCTGCTTGCTTTAACAGGTATAATTTTTCCTCTTTCTAGCCTTAAACGCTTATTAGAGGAATTATTACATCTCTTATTTATCACGAGATTTATTAAGCCCTTAATTTAATCAAATCTATTAGTCTAGACTAATAACTACTATGGATTTCCACCCTTTTACCTGCCCTACTACTTGCTTTACTATTCTTCTATTAGATTTCTATTCTCTTCACTACTAAATATAACATATATCTATAGGTAAACAAAGCCCCTAATCTATTAATCTTAATAATAAGATCCTAGAGCTTCCTTAGATCCTATTAACACATAGAAGAGTAATTATAGCAGACTAGCATAAGCTTAACTTATTAGATTTTAATCTTAGCAAGGCTATAAGTGCTAAAATATATAGCTAAATCGCTTTCTTTATTATAAAAGCTAAGACTAAAGACCTCTTTAGTAAGCTCCTTTAGCAAAAGTTTAGAGACTAATTTATAGACTAGACTAAAGAAGCCTTTAAACATAGGAATACTAAAGTTATTTGCGTTTTTTGTGACTTCCTGCAAAAACATAATATTTACTTCCTATTAGACTAATTATCTATTACTAGTAAGCTTATAATAGTAATACAAGCTAAGACTAGACTAAGGGATCCTAATAGAGAATTATCACATCCCTTATAATTAAGATTATATTCTCTAGCAAGTAGGCATAGTAACTATTATCCCTTTTACTACAGCACCCTATATTAATAGCTTTAGGAATTACCTTCCTAAACGTAGCAAAGAGTAGTACTAAAGAATTATTTATATCTTTACCTTATAAGGAATTCCCCTCTCCCTTTATTTACTTTAACTACCTTTCCTATAGCATAACCTAGGAATTGCTAGGGTTATAGGGGACCCCCCTAAACACCCTATAAGATTAGGCTCCCTAAATCCCTATAATGCTAGCTAGTAGTATTAAATCCTATAATAGGTTATAACCCTGCGGGCAACCACAAGCTCTTATAAAACCTAGAAGATTACTACTACTAGGGGAGCTAACTTAACCCTTAGCAGGAACTAAGTAATATTTCCCTTACTCCTCCTGCTCCTACTAGGAGCTTCTATAAACTAGACTAACCTCCTACTATAGTTAATATAGTAGATTAGTAGAGATATTTATATACTATAGGAGCAGCACCTTATAAGCCTCCCTAAGGCTTAGGGCAAGAGCTAATATAATAGTTAGCTCCCCTAGGCTTTCCTAACTTTAACAAGAGGACCTATAGGAACTTCTAAGACCTAGGGCAGGCCCCAAATTTAGCGCTAACTATCTAATTAGCTCCCCTAGGCCTTCCTAACTTTAATAGGAGATCTTATAAGCCTACTTAATAACAGCCCTAAGGGTTAGTTCTAGACCTAAGCATTAAAGTAGCTTAAATATAGGATTTACTACTATAATAAAGGCCTAAGGGAAATGTTCCTTAATAAGAATAGTAGTAATATACTGCCGCACCTAATAACAACCTTAATTATTAGAGATCTTATAAGTGTTTTTATCCTTTACTTCACTCCCTAACGGAATTAGATTTAGCAATAGTATTATAGAAGATTATAGACCTTTATAAGATTTACTCTAATAAGGAAAAGTATAGTAAAGAAATATATAACTTCTTTAATAATAAGCTAAAGACCTTCTAAGCCCTTTATAAGCAAATTAACCTCTTAGAGTCCCTTTTTTATAAAGCATTTCTTATAATGCTTAAAGGAAAAGCTTTAATATATTATAAGGACTTTCTCCTTAGCAAAGGCATAACTTTTACCTAAATAGTTAAATTTATTAAAGACCGCTTTAAAACTATTAACACTACTTAGCTTTATTATAATAACCTTTGTATAATTATGCTACGTAAGGTAATAAGAGAAAACCCTAAAAAGAGTATGCTTAAGGCCCTTAACCTCCTCTCTAATAAGATTATCTCTCTTTATTATAGGACTAGAGGCTATGTGAACGACGAGATTAACATATAAAACACGCTTCTTGCTGCTATTAATAATATCCTTAAATACAGCCTTGCAGCTTATAATAGCCCCTTTATATATAAGGACCTAATATTAAAGCTCTAGAAAAGTATTAGAGTAAAGTAAGCTAAAAGAAACACTACTAAGCGCGGTGTATTTTATTAAAAAGAGGCTAAAGTTAACTTAAATGCCGCGTTTTATACTAATTATTACTATAGGAAGAATCGTAACTTCTAATAGTAATAACGCAGGCCCTCTATTTGTTATAAGGGCCGCTGCTTTATTTATAAGAAGTAAGGGTGCTAGTCTATAAAGCACTCCGCTAAAGAATGTAAGGCATTACGAAGGCGTTAGAATTAATCTAAATTCTATTACAGTAGGCTAATAGAGCAGAAGTGGTAGTAATTCCTTGCTTATGTTAAGGGCGAGGATAATAATAGTAGTAATCCTAATAACCTTAAGTAATTAATCCTTAAGACTAAGGCAATAATAGCTTTATTA
>SRQA01000246.1:0-28173 GCA_018360365.1 Claviceps citrina | reverse complement strand
CTTGTCCCGGTTCCGGGAAGACCGGATGGCGAGGCGTTTGTTTGTGAAAGAACAAGGAAAAGCCGGGAGCTTGCCGCGGTATCGGAGGAGATTTGACACTAGTAAAAAAAAAGTTTCAACTCTTTGATAAAAAAGAAAAAGAAAAAGAAAAATATGTAAGAGACTTTTTGAGAGTCTGGAAACCGTTTCTCGCAGCGGGAAAGGAAAAAAGAAATATTAGCGCGGGCCCCACTGCCTAGGTAGGTAGGTAGGTACCTACCTAGAGGCTAGGCAGGCTGCTTGGGCCAAGCCAAACACGCTCCGGCCGCCGCCGGACGGCCGTTGACATTATGTCACTTTTGTGGGGGAGTGGGTGGGCAATTGCCCATTGCCGATGAGTCATGACCAACCGACAGGCCCATTTGCCGCCACTCTTTTTCTCTCCCTCCAACGACGAGAGGCGCAAAGGTCAGATCTCTATATGGGTTTTCGCCCATAATTCCTCCTCCTACATTGCACTTTGCTCGTTTCGACATTTGTTTTTTGAAGAAAAAAACCTCAGACACACGATAGAAACCGAGGCTGGGGTAGGGGGGTCTGAGAAAGGATATCAAAGAGAGAGAGAAAGAAAAGAGAGAATGACGACATTTTCCTTGACCGCGCCGAGGGTGGTCATGTCCCGCGCGCTGGTCGTCCCCGCGAGACCAGCGCGGTGCATGTCGCAATGGACTCGCAGGCTAAGCACACGTAGCAGCGGCGGCGGCAACGGCAACGGCACTTGCTCAGTTTCCAGCTCGGCTCGCGCGAGCCGCGCCCGGCGACCAGTTCTCTCTCCCAGCCGCGGCGGCGTGCTACCAAACGCGACTATCCAGGGCGGCTTCGGCTTCGGCTTCGGCTTCGGCGCGCGCCGCACCATCTTCATCCAGACGGAGAGCACGCCCAATGCCGATGCGATCAAGTTCCTGCCGACGAGTCACCGGGTCGTTCCCGAGGAGCTCAACACGCCCTTCATCGAGTACCTCACGCCTCGGTCGACCGTCTCGCCGCCGTACCCGTCCCCCCTGGCGGCGAAGCTCATGAACACGGACGGCATCACGTCGGTCTTTTACGGCGCCGACTTCATCACCGTCACCAAGGCCGGGGACGCGAACTGGGCCTACATCCGGCCCGAGGTCTTCTCGCTCATCACCGAGGCAATCACCTCGGGGGAGCCGATTGTCAACATCGCGGAGCGGAGGGGCGGCGACGGCGGCGATGGGCAGACGACGACGACGGCGGTGGAGGAGGACAGCCTGGCGTACAACGAGAACGATAGCGAGGTTGTCGGCATGATCAAGGAGCTGCTGGAGACGAGGATCAGGCCTGCGATTCAGGAGGACGGCGGGGATATCGAGTTCCGGGGCTTCGAGGATGGCTTCGTGAAGCTGAAGCTTCGCGGTGCTTGCAGGACGTGTGATTCCAGTACCGTCACTCTCAAAAACGGCATCGAGGGCATGCTCATGCATTATGTGGGTTTTTTTTTTTTCTCTCTCCGCCCCCTTTGTTCTCTCTCTGCTCCCCCGCGCGCCCCCCCCCCTCGCCCTTTTCTCTCCTCTGCTTGCACAATCACGATTGTAACCATCGGCTAACATATTCTCCGTTTGTGCGTGCCCAGATCGAGGAAGTCCAAGGTGTTCACCAGGTTCTCGATGAAGAGGAGCAAGTTGCCCTGCAGGAATTCGCCAAATTTGAGGAGAAGCTGAAGCAACAAAAGCCGGCGTAGGTTTTTTTTCTTTCTGTTTTTTTTTTAATGGTGTGTTTGAAAATAAAGCAACTTGGGCATGTACAGTAGTAGAACGATAGCATGGTAAATTGGAGGGCGGAAGACGAATGAGCACGAATCTCTTCGACTACCTAGGTACCTTGGTGCGAGAACAAATTTTCAGCAGTGGAATATCTACCTACCCTACAGGGACAACCTCAGGCAAGCTCGACTCTCTCTTCATCAGCTTGGCTACTGATACTACAATTTCATCTTTGGCCCCCGCCCCTTCCGCAAACTGCCCCCAGATTCGACCGCCTGGGTATCCCGTTCCAACCCCCAAGCCAGTTTGATTTGGTGTACAGGGAGGAGTGGCCATTGGCGGCGGCCAAGCACACAAACCAGATTCGAGCGCAGGCATACACACCGTGCATGGTGATGATACACACAGGCCTGACCCGTCTTACAGAGCCATTGGCCAGAGAAAAAGAGAACAGCTGCAGGTAGCTTGTTTCGGGACAGCTCTCCTTCTCGCCCGTCTTTGCACGTGTGAGGTGGGCGTCTCGCGGAGGAAATCCGGGGTACTGTAGTCTGTGGCAGACGTCTGTCGTGGGGGGGGGGGGGGGGGTTTTTTGCCCCCCTCGTCCCCACCCCCGCCCCAAGTTTAAGTACCTACCTACTGGTAGTTCAACCCACCCTTTTTTCCAGCTGCCAAAGCGTCCGATGCTTTGAAAGGTGGGTCCCGCAGATGGGTGGGGTAACCTGCCGCATTGAACGGGTGGGCTGTCTGCCTGGCGAAGGGAAGGCATGGGGAAGGGGTTGGAATTCGGGAAGTCAAGCAAATGCTTAGATATATCTTAGAGGAAGCGGAGCTTTATGACGAATAGATCCATTAGCACTCGCCACTGCCAAGGGTAGATGGAGATGCGTCGTCGCTTGCTGCGCAGACTTCCAGGCGGGCCGTGGTAAAAAAAAAAACCCGACTGGCAGGCTGGTGGGCGGACTGTGGACAACTACACCTGCTGTAGGTACCTACCTACCTAGTCTACCAAGTTCCAACCGAGTGCGAAGGAAAGGAAATGCAGAGTGCGGCATAATCTTCGCAATGCCGACGCATCTGCCCCCTCCACCCAGTCGTCCAGCCTGGGAGCCGAGCTCATCCCTTGTCGGTCGCACGAATCACGGAAACCACAGCCTGTGCTCGACTCCTCGATGGAGACGCACGCACGCACGCACCATCTCTGCAGCAACAAAGCTCCTCCCAGTGCGGCGTGCGTCGTGCCAGGTGACTCCAAGCCACAAAGCGGCCAGGGCGGGGTTCTGGAACTAGTGATGTGCGGGGGAAAAAAAAAAAGGGGGGGGGGGGGGGCGATGTTGTTTTCCGAAAGTCTGAAAGCGAAATGCTTCGTGGGCGCCGGACAAACGTTCCCAGTCGTCAGGGCTCGCTCTTCAACGCCCCTTGGCAAGGTAGCTGACGACATGTTTACACATGAACATGGCCAAGTCAGGTGCTCCGTGGCGTAGACATCAGGTACGACCGTACGAGGCAGTGTCAATTCGATCGATGGGCACGACAAAAAGCTACCAGGCATGAAACATGACTTGGCGTTGCGTGCGTGATACAGAGCATTAACGAAGAATACGTTTTGTGGATTCACGATAATTCGCGTGGCTTGAAGGAACGTGGCCGAGGCGAGGAGTGCTCTTCACTGCGGCTACCTACCCACCTACAGTAGCAGGTGTATTTTTTCGATGAACATGTTGAGACGGCCCGCACGGTCGATGAAAGGCCACGACTCTTTCAATTCAACGTGCTTTCAAAAGGACACAGGGAAAACACAGGGGAAGATGCTTGCTTTCTTTGGAGCAATTGAAAATGCCGTGCCGCCATTGTAGAAAGTAGAACGAATGCGTGAGGCTCTGAAAGTGGAGCACAGCAGCGGCCACTCACATCACCATGACGCCTCACGACGGTCACGACGGAACCGGCGGGAGATGTTCCTCGGTGCTCATCACGATGGACTCACGTCGCGGGCGAAGGAGGGGAAGGGAAGCAGGCCCACCCGTTCTTTTCATCAGTCACTCCTCAAGAGGGGGGGGAGGCGAACTCGGCAAGCCCGGTCTCAAAGTCGAGATGAGGAGCTGCTGCGCCTGTGAGCTTTTGCGTCGTCTCCGGTCAGGAACCAGCGGACAGGAAGCGAAGGGAGTGCCGGGCTGGTTCGAAACCGGGCCCGTCTGTTGGTGAGCGCTGATCTGATCTTGGAGGGTTGGGTTCGAAGACTTTTGATTCTCTGATGGAGCGTTGAAGCCGGGCCTTTTGAGGTTGGGGTTCTCTGCCTCTTTTGGTTCTGCCGATTTGCTGGCAAGCCAAAGCTGTTGCAGCACTGAGCGGCGAGGGTTGCGAGGCAGCGAGGCAGCGTGGCCATTTTCAACACGTTGCCGGCGCCACTTTCTGCTCTTGCACCGAGGCACATGGCCACCCCCACCACCACCACGACACCGCTTTTAGCTTGCTCTGCGTCGACGCCGGGCTGGCCTCTGGCTGGTCTGAGGCGACCATGTCATGCCATGCCATGCCATGCCATGCCATGCCATGCTATGAGGGCTTCCTGCATCGCCCTTCTGCAGCCCCTGCCACTGCCATCCCTGCACTGGCATTGTCTGGCAATCCGTGCCGGTGCGTTGCGGCAGGATTGTACCTGGTGGACCCACCCTGCACTTGCGCGCTGGAAGGCGCAGGCTGGAGCTCCCCCCCCCCCGCGGGCCCCCCGCCCACGCATCGCCCCATCGAGCGGTAGGGGCAGCCGGGCAGCCTGGCAGGGCACGACGGCCTTGGTCGGCCTTGGACAGCCGACAGACCAGCCGACAGACCAGCCGACAGACAGACGGCACAGGTCACTCACAGCTGTGCCCTGCGCCTTCTCGTCGTCGTGTCCGAGGCCGTCCTTCGTTCCATGTTTGCCGCCGTCTGCTGTCATTGTCGAGCTTCAACCCCCCTCCCTCCCAGGACGGCGCCGAAAAAAGCATATCAGACACAGCTCCCCACCAGAGCTGCCTGCCTGCCTGCCTGCTCGGCTCTTGGGCTGGTGCATTGATGCTGGGCCTTGTCTGCTGCCTCGTTTGATCCGCCTCGAGCCACCCAACCACCACCCACCACGGACCACACGCGCCATACTTGGACACACCAAGCCGCACCACCGCACCACCGCACCACCGCACCACCGCACCACACAGACACGCGCGCGCGCACACGCACACGCACACCACACGCACACCACACGCACACCACACGCTCACCACACGCTCACCACACACTCAACTCACCACACGCACGTCCGCACCAAACCATTTCCCGAACCTCCTGTTCTTACTTCCCCTCCGCAACCTCACCCACCCGGATCGCCCACTCGCCAAGCAGCTGTTGCGCTTCAGTGACCACACGGCAAACATCGCTGCCCTCTCCGCAGACTGCAGACCGCTGCCCGCTGCCCGCTGCCCGCTGCCCGCTGCCGAGCCATACACCAGACATCCATCTCACCCGATCATCAAAGCTCGAATAAAGCTGCCGGCCGGCCTGCCAGACCAGTCCCCTTCGAGAGCGCCTCGCCTTTTCGAGACACCGTCGCACCGTGTAGCCAGGCACGCCTGCTCGCTCAGGTGCCGCTAGCCGTTCCCTGGTAGGCGCAGGCCATTGCACCTTGCACCTCGCCGAGAAGCTAGAGTGGTCAACAAGTCTCCAATTGCATTCACTTGCCCGACGATACGCGTCCTCATCTTGGCTTTGGCAAGATCCCTAGCCCCACTGCCGCATCGCCGCCGAGAGGAACCAACCCTTGGCACGCTGGTCGATATCAATCCTCACTATCAATACATTTTGCAATTCCAAGTGCGAAATCGAGCTCGCCGAGTCTCGGGGTCCTGGTCCTCTTAGGCTCAACAGGCCTTTCCTCTGCCTTCAAGCATCCACTTGTCTCCCGACTTATTCACACAACGTACCTGCGCTCAAGCCTGGCCATCACATCAATCAATCACGGCACCGCCCGCCATATGTGTGCGTGCGATTCAACATTGGCCTCGCCTGATCAGACTTCTCCTCTTCGTTAACGTTGTACAGACCGCACGATTCAGCGACTGTCCGCGCGCTATCTGGCAACGGTTGGAGCCGCTTCGCATCACCATCTTCGTGGCTTTCTGCCAACCCAAACATGGGTGTCAAGTAGAACGACATATCCCATCACCGAAACGCAATATATCCTGCGATTATCTTGACGGTGCGGATGGGTCCATCTTTACGCCTCATTTTGAACAATTCTCCACATCTTATTGGACTCGTCTTCATTCTTTCTCCTTACCTTTTTGGACCTGGGTTAGACCTGCGCTGGTTTTAGACATTTGTTATTCCCCCTTACATTTTTTTTTTTTTAATTCTCTTATACGACCACGCGATACTTGCATTCTTCAAAACGACTTGGAGTTGCTGATAGACTCTATACTTGCCAACCGCCTTCGAATAACCGGAAAAGAACCACAACACAATATGAGCACCAACTCTTTCAAGTCAGCGACCCCGTCAAAACTCGGTCCGGGCCCGCTTCCTTCGGGAGCTACAAACAACCAAAGTCTTCTCTTGGACAAGGTCAATGCCCGAACCTCAACACCCGACTCAGAAGCTCTCGCAAGCTCGGAAGATGAGGGAGAGCATCGCAACAACGAAACACCCCACAACGAAACGTCCCACAACGTACCAGTTCAGCCTCAAAAACCAGCTCGCAGGTCGTCATGGTTGAACGATACCTCTCAACCACTGAGTCGTCCGCGCAAGGAGTCATTTGCCAGTAGCTCCATGTCTCCCACCGTATCACATCCCAGCACACCGTCGGCTGAGGTGGGCAGTGGACCCTGGGGTTCTCACTCTGCATCATCAGCTGTCGGCCGCTCCAGCACCTCATCCGCATTTGCTTGGGGAACCAGCATTTGGAACGCTGACCGGAAAGATGCGACTTCGAGGCTCAGCGAAGTTCTTCCTTCTCCTACCTCCACAATGCCACCTGGGGGTGGCAGCAATTCATTCTTTGGACCCGACTTGCTGCCCACACAAGCCTCTCCAACTTCCCGCGACTCTTCGTCAAATCCTCAGATACCGTTTGCCATTCCATTACACCCCACTCCGAAAACCTATCGTTCTCAATCATACTCTGTTGGCCAGATGGACCCTGAAAACGGGTCTTCCGCCGGCATGAGCTCCTCCGCAATCTTTGGCCGAGCGAGACATTCGGGCGCAGGCTTGCAACACAGACCATCGAGACCAAGTATGCTGAGCGAGATGGCCAACGATGGGTCGATGCTTGGAAAAGTCAAAGAGGTGGAAGACGATGACGATGAGAGCGTCTCAGAATCAATGCAGGGTTCCCTGCACCAGACTACCGAGTCCAAGACGATTGAAATGCTTACTCGCGAGAATGCCATGCTACGTCAGCAACAGTACAACTCCCGAATCCGACCTCGTGCCTCTACCGGAGCTTCTTATCTCGGAAATGGCTATCAAACGGTACCTGAAGAATGCGATTACGCTGTTGATGAATTGGACGAGGCGAATGATTCCATCGACTCTTTAGGGCGAAGAGCTCCCGGCGGTCGTCGGATGAGCGAGTACGGCGCCGGTGCGTTTCGCACCCCATTGAATGTCGACAACCGCAAGACAGACAACAACAACTTGAATTTAAAAAAGGCCGCACTCTGGTCGAGTTCCCCCAGTTTCTTTGGCGGCGACGTTTCACAGAGTCGGCGCCATTCATTCGCCAATATGCCAACTCGGCAAGGGTCAGTCAGCTCCGTGGCCGAATCAGTGGCTGCGCTGGATGCCAGCACCATGGGCGATGCGCAGGGTTCTCATGCGTTTCCATCTGGATTTCCCGAGAGTTTGAATGCGTCAAACCAGAACTCCGGTAGGTTTTTATCGAATCATCCCCCCTCCCTGCTCTCCAGTCGGGTTTCCGTTGTGACTAGATATAATACTCACACACAGATTTGCAGCCATGCTTGCAGCCACACCGAATGCGACGCAATCCGCCTTTGTACATCCTTATGGACCTCACTTTGGTCTAGGCAATCAGTTCACAAATCGACCACCCTCTCCAGCTCGTAATGCTTACAATATGGCGCAACCGAGACACAATCAGCTGCTCCACGTGGTCTTGTTCAAATGCGCTCGGGCAGACGTGTTTTATATCCAGGAAGGTACTGGGCTGACTGTCAAACCCGGCGATTTGGTCATTGTCGAAGCAGATCGTGGCACAGATCTCGGAACCGTCGCCAAGGATAATGTTGACTGGCAGACGGCGAAAGAGTTGAAGGAGCATTATTCCGAAGAGCATTACAAATGGTTGATGATGTACTCACAAGGTGCTGCCGCTGCTCAGGAAGGTTCTGGTACCGGCTTGATGACATCACCCAGTGGCGTACAAGGCAGTGCGGTCGGTGGCATGGGTCCAAGTCAGCATCATCTGCAGGAACCCAACGCAAGCGAGCTGCGGCCAAAGTTGATCAAGAGACTGGCACAGAATCATGAGGTCCATTCTCTGCGGGACAAGGAGGGTCAGGAAGCGAAAGCAAAGAGAGTCTGCATGCAAAAGGTCAAGGAACATGGCCTCAACATGGAAATTCTCGATGCAGAATTCCAAATGTAAGTGGATTGATGCCTGCTCAATAGGCCCACGTGATGGACTGCCGATCAGGGAGGACGACATGACATGTTTGCTGACAGCCGTTGTAGGGATTGGAAGAAGCTCACCTTCTATTATTTCGCCGACTCGTACATCAACTTCAACTCCCTAGTCGTAGATCTTTTCAAGATCTACAAGACCAGAATCTGGATGTCGGCCATCAATCCGGCGTCCTTTGCCAGCCCAACGTTGGGAATCCAGGCGCCAAGCGGGATTGGCCCTGGCGCGGTCGGCGTAAACCGCGCTCCTGGTGGCGAACGTCGTCAAACACCGCAGAGTCAAGACCAACAACCGCCATCGTTCAGTCGAGGTTATCGTCCGGCGTTCACACAGCCATTTGCGTCAGATCGTGGTGTTCCATCAACATCAGCCTATTCACACGCCAATTACGCGTTTGGCAACGGTCCTTTCAGCAACAATCGTGGCAATGCGGCCCCGTACGCACCGAGCCTCTCATCGGGTGTCGACAGCTATTCAGGAGGAGGACTTGCACCACAAGGAGACTTCCAGGCCCTAGACCAGAGCTTTGCTGGCACGCAAAACTTGCCAAGTCCATCTCGGCACACGACGGGTGTTTCACCTCTTTCCTCTCAACACGATTGGACTGCCGCATTTCAAGGTCTGTCGTTGAACACACACTGATGCTATACCCCCCTTCCACCGCATTTCTTTTGAACACGCCATCTTGAGCCTCTAGCTCGAGAGATGACAGCAAAGGCGGCGGTTGTATGCATTCATTCAGAAGTCGCAATGATTCAAGGAGATCCAAATCTGTTTGGTTGGCAGAATACGTCGACCTTTTTATTTGCTTTTGTGATTTTTATCCCATTTAGAATTGACCTTTTCACGTTGTCTGGGAGCTATTACACTTGGCGTTTACACTGATAAAAAAAAACAAAAAGGGGAGGGGGAATAAGGGGTAGCTATCAGGGCAAAAAGTGGAGCTGGGGATGTCTTGATATTTCCCAATGCTTTGAAATGCTTGAGGTTATAGACAAAGAAAGAAAACATTCAGAAGGGAGGAAGCACCCTGTAACAAAAATGCAAGGATTTGGTTTCGCAGGATTGGGTAGAAGGACGCTATCTATGTATGAAAACAAGGCTTTCGGTTTCTTGGGCTATGCTATGCGTCTTTTTTTGTTTTTTTTTCTTCTCTACTTCCTTTATATCGGGTTACCATCCTCATGTCCTACACTTCTCAAACTGCCATTTGTATTAGGAGGCGAAGTACTATTACAGACATTTAAGTCTTTTTGAGGGATGTTTGTTTACCTGCAAGTTATTTTTTCATTACAAGCAAACCAAAGAAATCCCCCTTTCTTTTTTTCTTTTTTGTCCTTCCTCGCGGGTTGGGTGGGATTGGGATTAGAAAGATGAGATTGATTCTCAATGAGCCATGAGTTATCCTGAATTGCGCCTTCCCAAGACAACTCTGCCCATGTTTTTCTCCCTTTTGCACTGACATGGCAGTTGTAGGGTACTGTGTGACACGTTACTGCCAGCTGCGGGAATCCGCTCATCTGCGACCCAGGCGTCGTTGGCTCCTTCCCCAAGCCGTGATGTAAAGCCCATGGAATTAGTAGCCCGTGCAGGGTCGTATCTTGGCAAATCTACCACAGGGATTGTGAAGAAAGATCCCACGTACGCGTCTTTACATATCTAGTACCTACCTACATATCAGGATATCCCCAAGTTCTGATGCCATCCGGGAGGGTCATTTGATAGACGGGCACTTGTCTTGCTTTCTTCCACGATGGCACCCCTGACGGGGAAACGAAAGACGCTCAATCGAGGTACGTGGTCGCGTGAGGACGTGTCACAGCCATGGCGCGATTTCCAGCATTTTCCATACCGTCTGACGACTTGGACACTCAAACCGGCGGGTAGACAATGAGGATGGAACGAAGCCGGTTGCCGAAGACAACGAGGAAGGATCAGATCCTACGATTCCGTTGGCGAGAGGTTGTACGGGTCGCGGACCACGGTCGAAGCGTCCACAGAGGGGGGAGGGCGTTGCGTCTGTGGCATTATCTGGGTACTTGGCTAGGCGCTTCTTCCTTCCTCTTCTTCTTCCTCTTCTTCTCTCCATCATCATCTGACTTGACTGCAGAACCGCGGTTGGCTCAAAGAAAGATGGCAAGAAGACGCGAGCAACTATTCTTGAGGCCAAGCGATCAGTCGAGAGGATGGCAGGCGATCTAAAGAAATACATTGAAGCCGAGATGTGTTCTAGATTGTACGTGTTTGCGCCACAAACGGGCATGAATCTAGGCGTATACTGAAGAGAAACATGGTTTCAGACAGACTGAAGAATCATCCCTGGTCGAAGTGGTGGCGAGCGTTGAAATGGCCGGAGACGCATTAAAAGTCTTCCCCCTGAGTGGTGCTTGCGTCGACAAGGCAGCGATGAAACCCCCCAACGAAACCTACGAATCAGCGATGCGCCTTCTGGCAGAGTACCGTGCGGCGGTGAGAGAATATGGCCAGCTGACCGAGGGTTCGGGCACTGCGAAAATGCCTTCATGGCTTCGGTGGGAGAAGGACAGTGCTGATCTTCATGAACTGAACACGCGGATGTTGGCCATGGCGACACATTTTGTACAGCAGCACGTAGTGCCGACAACAGGCGCCGCCGAAGTAGAGCCCGGTCCGGGACACGAGGACGTGGAACAGATTGCGTGGGAGCTGTTGGAGGATGCGCATGCACAGAAAGGCGCGGAGACATGGGGCAATGCGGCAGAGACGATGATGCAGAACATGCGTGGTATCATGGCGCTCTTGTCGTAAGGCTGGCGATTGCCTTTTTTGCACAGAGACAAGGGCATTTACAGGTGGTGATGATCAAGCTGTTTGTTGAATGCATCGTCCGCACATGTTAGCCACCGAGATGGCTGGATATCAACCAACACATGTCGTTTGAAATTAGTACAATACCTACTGCAGCACAAGAAGAGTCTTTGTCAATCCTCGCAAAGGTGCCCCGAATGTTGCTGACTGATCATCCGAGTGTCCGTGAGGGGCAGGTCCTGTGACACTATCACCTGAAGAGGTCTAGTGCATCGCTTAGCCCACACAAATTCTACCAAAGTAACAATTTTCATCGACCCCCCCCCCCCCCACCCACTGGCAGATATTTGCACAAAGCGACCGGGAGCGAAATTCCGAACTTTGCCTGCTCCCGCCACTGCTACTACTAACCCGCCACACAGGAATTTTGCCTCACAAACCGGTTCGTCTCCTCCCTTGACGCGATACAAATCGACTGTTTCTCATTTCGAGAGGACGATCACACAAAGAGACTGTTGTTTTGGTTAAAAAAAGCTAACGTCATTCCGTTGCCTCTCTCGTTTAGCCAAGATGGGTGCCCTCAAGTATGTCGAGGAACTTCAGAAGAAGAAGCAGTCTGATCTGATGAGCTTCCTTCTCCGAGTGCGCTGCTGGGAAGTACGTTGAAAGAAATGAAAGGAGATCTCCGAATGGTGTTCAAATGACAATTGGTCGTGGGACGAGCGAAGACGCGAACGCGATGAAGACCTTTTTTTCTCTCTCTTTTCCGACTGACCGATTTGACTCGAGTGATGGTTTGGCTGAGTGTATATTGATTGCTTCGGATCACTGGGGCCTGTCTCGGAAACAGTTGTCCAACGACGACGAGATCATCCGGGCAGATATATACGTTGGCCATTTCATCCATCCTCGGGTCAAATTGGTCGGTCCTCTCGGGAGAAGAGGAAAGGAGAGGATGGATTCGTGCTCCGGTCTTGGCTCGATCTTGTGCTATACACTCGTTGAACTTTTGCTGAGAGTGCGTTAATATAGTACCGTCAATTGAACGTCATCCACCGCGCGTCTCGCCCTTCGCGCCCGGACAAGGCTCGCCGTCTTGGATACAAGGCCAAGCAGGGCTATGTCATCTACCGAGTCCGCGTTCGACGTGGTGGTCGAAAGCGCCCTGCTCCCAAGGGTGCCACGTATGGTACGGTTTTTTTCTGTCTTCGTTTTTTATGGGTTTTTATTTGGCTTCTCAGTACCTGAATCATTTTGCTAATATTTTCTCTCTTCTCAACAGGCAAGCCCACCAACCAGGGTATCAACCAGCTCAAGTACCAGCGTTCCCTCAAGGCCACCGCCGAAGAGCGAGTCGGCCGCCGCTGCGCCAACTTGCGCGTCCTCAACTCGTACTGGATCAACCAGGACTCCACGTACAAGTACTACGAGGTCATCCTCGTCGACCCCCAGCACAAGGCGATCCGCATCGACCCCCGCATCAACTGGATCGTCAACCCGGTCCACAAGCACCGCGAGGCTCGTGGCCTCACCGCCACGGGCAAGAAGTCCCGCGGCCTCAACAAGGGTCACCGCTACAACAAGACGACTGCCGGTCGCAGAAAGACCTGGCTGCGCCACAACACCACCTCGTTGTGGCGATACCGATAGACGCCCACTCATGGACGTGGACGTGGTGGACGTGGTGGTGGTGGTGCCGGGCGCCGTGGCTGAGAAATGACTCATCGGTGGCAATGGGACACTGGTATCACGACGGCGTTGGCACTGGGCACTCGAAATGGGATGGGATCTCCTTTTTCACCGGTTACGTAGCATTGCGATAACAGGAAAATTCCATTTGTTCCCTGTTCTTCTCTCGTCCTCGCCACTCTGCTTCCGCGTCTCCAGAGACAGCATGTGACTTTTTTTTTTTTTTTTTCCCTTCTCACGTCCGTCTTTTACTACCTTGTTTTGCAAACTACATGACCGCCTGCCTCCCCTGCATCATGTAAGATCGATCTGTATGCGACAAAGAACGTCATCCGTGCCCCATCAACATCCCACTCCACCCTCACCAAAGCCAAGCTGAGTCCATCTCCATCTCCCTCTCCCTCCATCTCCCTCTCCCTCTCTCTCTCTGTCTCAAAAAAAGGAAACAGACCCTCTCTTGCTACATACAACCAAGCGCCTTAATCAGCAAGGTCCTTCCTTCCTTCTTCTTCTTCTTCTTCTTGTTCTTCTTTTCTCCTTCACCTCAGACCTTGCGCTCATAACAAAGAAACGGGTGACGGACCCAAAAGTCTCGGGCCTGACGTGTCACGGCCTGTCATGGCACTCGAGGTTAGCTGTCTGGGGTGGGATACCGCACCTGAGACCCGGACGGCGTGTGAGACAGAAGGATAGCCAGAGCAAAAGGAGGTTTTTTTTTTTTTTTTTTTTTTTTTTTTTTTTTTTTTTTTTTTTTTTTTTTGGATCATTATCTGAATAACTTCCTCGGAGAAATCGTCTTTTCCCAACATCATACAAAGTCAACGACGTGTAAATAAAAGAACAAAAGGAGCAAAGATTTTTCTTCTCCCTGAAACCCGAACCCAACCATCCCATCATCCAAACGAGTCTGAGCCAGTTTCAGCTCTTTCGGTTTCCCAATCCCTGCTTCCTGCCCACTACTGCATGAAGACGTCCCACTTGTCTGTAGAGACGTAGACGGAGGAGAGAGTAATCGAGGATGCTTGACAAGCTCAGGCAGGCAGTAGGGAGAGAGCCACGGAGCAGCCCAACCTTGATGGAGAGGGCGCAAGACATGCCGTTCCGATCCATGCCTTGACTGCGCGTGGGCAAATCACCAGAGAAAAAGCCTAGGTACGCAAGATGAAAGGATCTCCCAAAAATTGCAAAGTATGAAAACGGCAGAAACACAAAAGGTGTGGAAGAAAATGCAACCAAGTACAAAAGTCCAAAAAGAAAGCATGTAGTTTGGGGGGCAAGGGGATGGTTAGCAGCGGCGGATGAGTAGATCGAGAAAAGTCCGTCCAGCAAAGATCATCTATGTTGTTGGCGGAGTAAGTGGCAGGCTCAATATACAAATGCATGATATGACACATGTTTTTTGTCCACTGCCTGTGCAGACAACAACATGGCCACCAAGTCTTTTTCTCTTTTCGTCTTTTGCTCGTTTGAAAAATGCTCCGTCTCGTTCAAACTCGCTCGGTTTTGTAATGTACACACAAAGCACCATCACATGTGCTCTGCGAATCGTAACTGTGGGAATGAGCTAGTAATGTAATGGCGCTTCTGTGTTGGGTTCGTGGCCATCAATCACGGGCGCATAAATGTAAAAAAAGAGGTCGTCAATTCATAGCAGTGTCGTGAGCGTGCTGCATGAGAGGGAAACAGAGTGCCATCAGATAGGCAAAAACCGTAGAAGACGTATCGGGCGTATTGGTACAAGGGGCCTGTGTGTAGACGGGGCAAGACAGTCGTGAGAAGAATAGTTTGTTTACAACCAGCGTGTCTCGCCGCTGGCATCAGCAGATGCATTCGCAGAGTGCGATGGAGTGAAATTGGCCGGCGCTCTCGGCTTGAACTGAGATTGCTGCAGGCCTTGTGGCTGAGTTGCCGCATTGCCTCCGGCAGGAGCAGGGACTGTCAGAACAGAGCTATTTGGGTAAGAAGAGGTGTGTCGACCATTGGCACCTAGCGCATTCATTCCTCCGGCTGCCATGCCGTTGGCCGGTAGCATCGAAGCATTTCCAGACATGCCGCGGCCGTGGCCTTGACGGAGAGGTATCTGACCCTGGGTGTTGTCTGCGGGAGTCACCTGCCCGCTGGAGGCTGCGCTTCCACGGTTGTCGTAGGCCGAGATCTTGGCCTGAATGCGGCGGCCATAGGGAGTCGTGCGGATCTGCGGCAGAATCGGGCGGATCGCTTCGACCAAGCGGCACTTCTGATGAGGAGTGGCGAATTCGAGGGCAGTTTGGATAACGTAGTTTGCGAACGAATCACGCAACAAGCGCTCCATTTCTTGCGGCCCAAGTAGCTCTTCGACAATCATGTCCTTGGACTGGGCCTGCGAGCATCTCAGACACTTCTCGATGACGTTGGAACTGAATTTGTGACGCGACAGCTGACTGATACAGCCTTGGAACGTCGCCACCACGGGCTCGGTGAAACTTGGCTCGTTGAGATCGATGATGTACTGAACCACATAGTTTCCGAACGGATCCTGCACAAGAATTCGAGCATGCTCCGTGATACGCTGGATCAGCCATGGTTTCTGATCGCCGGAAGCGTGATCGATGCAGCGCTGCAGCACACAGCAACCGTGCCGGTGGGTGCCCACCTCGATACAGTGGTTGCCAACCGCATCAAAGATGAACTGGGCATCGAGAGACGTAAGCTTGTTCAGGCACTTTTGAATGACGTGGTTGCCATTGAGATCCTGGATAAGCTCGACAACGCGGAAGCGAAGGGCCTCAATGATGAGACGCACTTGCTGCGGAGTGCTAACGTATTCGATCATCTTTTGCAGCGCTCGCGTCCCGTGCTGATTGAGTGCAATCCGCACCATGTCCTGGGACGCGTTTTGAATCAAGACGGTGCGTTCGTCGTCATTGCAGAACTCGAGGAGCTTTTGGCACAAATAATTACCAAAGGGATCCGTCATGAGCTCTATGACATGCTGATTGGTCTCGAACCAAATCATGTGTACCTGCTCGGCGTTGCGCTCTTCCAACTTCTTCTGAAGATATCGACATCCATGCTGGTCCTTGCACAGCTCGTGAATCTGGCCGCGAAAAGACTCCAGAGGCATGTTCTGATATCGGGTCATGGCTAGCAGGGTCAAACAGGTTAATTCCGGTTGCAAGACGCGAGTTTGGGTCCTGTTACACACCTTCATTGTCAAGCTGTCGTCGATGCTGCATGACGCGAGCTTGGCTATCTCGAGACTGGCCGGCACCCTGGTTGAAAGGTACTGGGCTGTAGCCTGTATAGTTCTGGGCTGCGTACATGTTGCCGCCATTCACACCGTTGACACCATTCATGTTCATCTGCTGCAGACCACCCGTGAGCAGCGGCATACCGTAGCTACCGGTAGGATTGCCGGTGTGAGGGGCAAATCCATTTGTGGGATAAAAGTTGTTGAATGCGTTGACCGGTGCAGCAGGACCAAGCCCAGACGTGGCCGCAGCAGAGCTCACCTGAGCTACACTGGTCAGGCTGGGTCCGAATGGTGCCGCACTTGCTTGCAGGGCTGACTGGATAGACTGAAAGCCGTTGGGCTGTTCCCGGCCAGAGTTCATGCTGTTGTCGCCCGAGAGCTCTCGACTGTGGCGAGTGGGCATAGCACCAGCGGGGATGCGGCCCATGTTGGCATTGTGATTGTGAAAATGCTGCTGGGCATGGTTGTTGGCGTTGCCAGACAAGACTGACGATCCAGAAGGGCTCTTAACCACAGGAACGTCGTTGGCTGAGTACGAGCTCTGAAGTCGAGGAGGCGAGGCCATGTGACTGCTCTGAGGCGACATGGCCACGCACGACGGTTCTGCTGCGCTCTCGGAGATATACTTGAGATCGAGAGAGTGGCGCAGAGAGTGCGGTCTGCCACCCATGCCTGTGAGATCGTTGCTAAATGACGACGAAAGCCCGTTGATGGCTGACATGCTCTGCTGCTGGCGATGACGGTTAACACGGTTCCAGCCGTGAGACTTCTCAGGATTGGGTGACGGGGACAACGCAAGGTCGAGTGCAGCCGAAGACGCAGAGAGCTGAAAGACGACGCAAAAAGTCAGAAAGGACGCAAAAAGATCATGTAGAACAGCGTGGCACAAAAGTAAATCGGCAAAAGAAGACCACGCAAAGCTGCGATTCCGACGGCAAGTCACGAAGCACGACCGACGCCTTTTGCAAAGAACAGCAAGGCGCGAGAGGCTCGGAAGTCTCGAAAAGAATTGATACAGGACTGGAACGCAGCAAGCGGCACGCGGCGACGCATCGTGCAAAGCATCCAGCAAGAGCCGGATGTGTGGGAAAGCTGCAACGCCCAGCTGTTGGCAGATGGCAGATGGCAGATGGCAGTCAACGGTCGACGGTCGACAGTTGACAGTCGACAGCCGTTGCCAGCTGGCCTCAACTGCCCTGCAGCTCAGACAAACCTCACCGTGTTCCCTCAGCCAGCTCCGTTCGGCACGCAATTCGAAAAAGAACAGCGACTGTTTTGTGTGTCACAGAAGCGGGAGTAGTTCCTTCACTCACCATTTGGTCCTCGCGCCGCACGAGCGTGGGGAAATTTTCGTCAGGAGTCCGGCCCCGAGGCAGGGCATTAGGCTCGTCGTCACCAAAGAGGAACCGTGTCGTGTTGGTTTGATCCAAGTTCATATCGTACAGACCATTTCTTGATCTTGTTACAGGCATGGAGTATCGATTGACCCTGTCCGCAAAACGCCGTCGTTAGAAAGCACCGACAACACGACTCGAAGGGGAAAATGCAACTGTGGCAACACCATTACAGAATTTCGTGTGTACGAACGCCGAGACTGGAAATGTGCACTTGCCACCAGGGGGACGGTGTTACTCTCGATCTCGCACACAACGCCGACATAGAATCAGCAATGCCGAAGCAAGACAAGGACGACATTTCCATACGATCAAAGCGAGACCAGTCATGTTCTCTCGCTTTCGTCCTTCCTAAGAGCATTTGAGCAGGGGCAAGTCGAACCACTTACGCATTGAATGATCGATGGCTAGTAGGATCTTGTCGAACTGCTTCCTCCTTGTCTTCGTCATCGCTGTTACGGCGGGTATTCGGGTCTGATCTAGAAGGAATTGACCTGTTGTTGAACCCATGGTGAGACTGTGCAAGGCCAGACGGCGGAGATGTTAATTGGGAGCCTGATCGCGCCGGACGGTTAAACCCGGGGGGTGAGGCGAGACTCGAAGTCGAATAACGATTGGGTCGTGAAAAGATGGACGGAAATCCCGTGGAATTGTCACGATATTCTGGGGGCGTTGTTGGTTCAGACTGGTGGCCAGCAATACGGATTTCTTCCTCCATCTGCGCCAGTTCCTGTGCCTCTCTGCGTTGCTGCTGATCGAGGATTTGCATCTCCAGCTCGAAGCGTTTTCGCTGTTCTCGAATCCGTTCGAACTCGGCCTTCTTTGCCTCAATCTGGGGTGGTTTGTCAGTGCCAATTCGATTCCATCGAGGGAGGACGGGTAGTGACAGGAAAAAGGCGGATCCGTTGCAGAACTTGGCGTATCGGCGGCGTCTGCTCTGCGACTTTCACGTACCAGCTGTACTTTGTGCATGGCCTATGAGGAGCACAGGTTAGCATGTCTCCCGATCTTAAGAGCAGATGATTACGGAAGCACTTCAATCACCAGCCAAAGGTTACCCAACCACAAACCCGAGACTTACATTGTTGTATTCTGCGGTTGCGTCCAACGCAAGACCACGAGGTGGTGATGCCAAAGCCGCGTTAAAGGACGACAACAGGGGTACTCGGCCCGAATCGGTGGTGAATCGTCGAGGCATGGCTGCGCGGAGGTGGTGAGAATTTTGTTGAGAGTGACGGTCGTTATGGCGAGGAGGTGAAACGAATGAGGCCATTGACGTCTCGTTTCCGGGCGACTGCTGCGAGCGAAAGCGCAGCTCATCCATGATGTGATGGAAAAATAAAGACTCGAGCACGCCGAGCTGGCCGATGGGAATAAGCCTCTATACAACGGCAGACATGGAAAAAAGAGGCAACGAGGTTTAGCCAAAGTCGCAAGGCACTCGAGGTATGTTGAAAGGGAAGTAAATTGGGAGGCGGGGTGGGTTGGCTGAATAAAGCGCTAATATTGGCTGCGTGTCCGCGCCCACACCGACGCCAGAGCTTTGCGCCGTGTGTGGTGGTGTGTGGTGGTGCGTGTGTGTGTTGGGGGCAAGGGTCTCCGAGGCCGTGGCGACTGGCGACTGGCGACTGGCGAGACAAGAAACAACAGACTCACAGAGGCGGCGCCCTGAGTTCTACCTTGGGAGCCAAACAGCGGACGGGCCCCCCTTCGCGGGTGGTGCCTTCAGGGCGCTGTAGCGCACTATGCCGCTCAAGGCTTGACTCGGGCCAGATCGAGAACGCCTCCTTTGGCTGGAGAAAGATGAGATTCTCAACAACTCCCTGGACGCCCACAAGTTGATGACAGGCAGGGCAGGGCGGCTGGGTGTTGTCACAAATATGTCGTATCGATCGTGCTCACAACACAGGGCTTGATCCGGTTTTGGCCGTGATGGACTCTGTATATGGCAGCGGGGCACAACCTGGCTCCCTGGCTCCCTTGGCTGGCTGGGGATTTTCACAACGACCAACTCACCTCTCGACTTGTTGTCGGTTCCAATCAGATCCAGATTTGGCGAGGGCATTGACCGGAGTCTAGGCTCTGGTTCCAGAAGAAAATTCCTGTTCAAATTCGGGACTCCTACCTTTTTGGTGTGCTAGCCAACGAGAGTGGAGACGGGATGAAGCAAAAGGGGGGAGAATGTGAGCAGCGCCCTATATTTGTATTTGGGTGGTTTTTTTCTTCTTGTTGAAGAAACGAAAAAAAAAAAAAACACAACATTTGGAAATAGGCTCGTTAGATCATTTTTTGGCAGCGGCGAACCCAAACAAGCGAAGCGCAGGCCAGCGCGTGAGGCGTAGGAAAGCCAGCCACTTTCTGCGCAATGAGGCTGCCAGGCAAATCAGGGTCTTGCACGCCTTTTGCGCCTCCTCCGAGTCCTCCCACAGACCACAGAAGTGGGGTGTGCGAGAGGAGAGAGAATGGACACCCTACATACTAGGCACCAGGCAATCCAGCCTCTGTGAAAATGGAAATGGAGGATGGAATTAGACTCGGGGCCGGGCAGCATAGCGCAGCCAAAAGCAAGTTTCGGGGGTTCATTGTTCGCACGCGAGCGTCTAAATGCCTAAATGTAGCTCAAAACTTGGCGGATTCCTCGTGCGGCACGTGACTTGGGTCTGCCACCAACTTCCAAGCCAAGGCAGCAGTCGCCGCAGTAGGTACCAGTGTACCGCTGACCAAGAAGCGCGATCCTTGTCCCCCGCTACAGGCACTCGAGCCGCATCGTCCTCAACTTAGACCTTGACGCGCCCCGCACGTGATCTCCCGGGCTTCCGCTTCTTCCTGACTGCCGGCTATGGCCTGTCAGCGACTGGGGTGCTGTTTTGAGCGACGAGCAACGAGCAGCGTGGATGAGCCGGCGGCTGATAAGTGCGCTTTTCATGCTTGCTGATTTTATGATGGGTAAAAAGGCGAATGAAACAAAAATATATAATAAAACATCTTCTCGACGGCCCAGATTCACCCGTCGGCAGGCTCTCTATCCATTCTTTATTTCAAACACACTTCTCTCGAAGACAACCAACCACACCGACTCAGACGACTGTAGCAGTTCCGTTCCAGACCAAAGCTCTCCTTTAATACGTACTATTTAGGTATCTAATAACCAGTATGACCCGACATCCGCTCCGCTCCGCTCCTGCTCTAGGCGGTCTTTTGCTAATCAGTCTATATAGGCCATGAAGTCCATCGCTGACTGCCAACACGGCCGTGCTTGCTAGTGAGGTTACCAAGCATTGCTTTTCCTACAAGAATGGTGCGGATGCCACCTGTTCAAATGACGCTGGCATCTGAGTTGGAGGCTACTGCGACAATTCATTTGGCCGGAGCGCATGCCACTGCGGCATTGACTTTCCACATGTTCGTTGCCATAAAAAATGCTGAAAGGTAAAACAACCCCCTCCAGGGGGTAATGGGCCATTGAAGGGGGCCTGGGTCTTGGTCTTGTCTCTTTCCTTGCATATATATGTACCTTGTATAAAGAGTGTCGCCAGCGCTATGCTGGGTGCCAAATAAACCGGCCCTTGATAAAACATCGCTCGGACTCGCAACGCTTATCCTTATTCGTGTTCACACCATATAGCGAGTCATCTCTCGACCCCCTATCGCCCCCTTCGGCCCCTTCGGCGGTCCATCAAGTCCATCTGGAGCCTGGAGGTTTCGTGGTTTTATTTACCCGGACTCCTTCCTATGAGCCGGGGGGCCGGGGGCTAATCAGTGCGCTTTTTATGCTTTGGAGTCATGAGGGATGGATACTTAACCCCCTGGAAAGAAGAAAGCTAAATGCTTCCTTCTCTGGCTATACATTGCTCTTTCCCGTCCCTCGTTCCCATCCCTCTTTCCTCAAAACCTATCTCTCTCCAAGACCACCAGGGCCGACTTAGACCTGCCCACCTGCCCACCTGCCTACCTACTACCTACCTAGTACCTACAGTAGCAACCAGTATGTACGAGCCAACACCACATGATCCTCACCACCCTGGCCGGTCTTGCTAACCAGTCTGTACAGGCTATGAAGTCTACTACCTACGTCGCGCTCGCCATGGCCCTGGTTGCCAACACGGCCCTAGCCAGCGGCAAGAGCTGCTGGGGATTTTTCCGGAGCATGGAAGCCTCCTGTACAGACGACAACGGCTTCTGCCAAACGGCCACGTGCAGCAGCAACGGCTTGTATTTCCACTGCCACTGCGATGATGACTACCCACATGTTCATTGCAGCTCAAGGTGCGGTTAGTGGCACCCGAATTTATCGGGATCCTAGGTGCAGGGACGGCGGAGGAGTCCGCGGGTCCGGGATGAGGCGTATCGAAGTATCTAGTATTTACATGGCAGGATTCAGATGAATATAACCAGCAAAAGTCTAGAAGATGACAAAAGAAGCAAATACCAGGCTATGCTTCCAGCCGAGAACTGCATGTGGTGTCGCTGCGGTGAGAGAGATGTGATTTTTGAGAGAGATGTGGATTCGTGACCATGTTTTCAAGTCGAATGAAGTGCCGGTTCGTCCCCCACCAAGCCGCTTGCCGTCTCCCGCGGCGCAACAATTTTTCCGTCGCCATGTGCAGCGTCGCAAGAAGAAAGCACCGCCGCGTCCACCCACCATAAATGTCTTTTCCGCGGGGACAGACACGATGCCGCTGGTGGATGACGGCTTCGAGGCCCTCCTGGAGCCTTTCTACAACGGCAAGAAGCTCACAGATCCTGTCAACACAAAGGATGACAAATTCCAGCTTCTGCCCGCCTTTCTCAAAGTCAAGGGTATGTACCGCAGCTTCGCGCCTGTCCCAACCTGCCGGAAATCTCGCGACGATCCCTGCTCGGTAGGGCGTCTTGCTCATAAGATTCTTGCTAACTGTCATGAATTTTGCAACAGGCCTTGTGAAGCAGTGCGCGCAACCCGATCCATTTGTGTGCTGTTGGGCTAGACCGCTAACATCGGGCGACTCACAGGCACATTGACTCATACAACTTCTTTGTGGAACAGGAGATCAAGGATATCGTTCGCGCGAACCGCACGATACGAAGCGATGTCGACAGCAATTTCTGGCTGGAGTATGTCCTCTTCTCGGCAATCAATGCCTCTGTCCCAAGACGACCATCGAGAAGCTGATGTGACCCTTTCTGTACCTCGGGTAGCTTTACCGACATCCGCGTCGACCGCCCTCGGCGCCTGGATCACAATGATGCCAAATCGCGATCTGAAGTCACTCCCATGGAGTGTCGACTCCGAGACATGGCATACGCTGCTCCCAT
Organism: Claviceps citrina; assembly: GCA_018360365.1. Classification (NCBI taxonomy): domain Eukaryota; kingdom Fungi; phylum Ascomycota; class Sordariomycetes; order Hypocreales; family Clavicipitaceae; genus Claviceps; species Claviceps citrina. Next base: position 5,334 of record SRQA01000246.1, on the reverse strand, counting down.
TTTTGTGGACATCAAGTACATCAGAGACAAACATCAGATTGTTCGCAAGAACGTCCCCCTCGGTCGAATGCCCGTCATGCTCAAGAGCTCCAAATGCAGGCTCAGTGGTGCGACCAATGCACAGATGGAGGCCATGAACGAGTGTCCACTTGATCCTGGAGGCTACTTCATCATCAATGGCACGGAAAAGGTCATCTTGATTCAGGAACAACTCAGCAAGAATCGTGTCATCGTCGAGGCCGATGAAAAGAATAACATTGTGTCCGCCTCCGTCACCAGTTCGACTCACGAGCGAAAATCAAAGACGTATGTCACAATGAAGAAGGACAGAATTGTCATGACGCACAACGTCTTGGTGGAGGGAGTTCCCATTGTCATCATTCTCAAAGCCCTTGGCGGCCTGTCAGATTACGAGATCATGCAGCTCGTGGCTGGCTCGGATGGTCGTTACCAGGATGAGTTTGTCGTCAATTTTGACGAGGCGGCCAGGGCCGGCGTTTTCACCCAGCACCAGGCTTTGGAATACATTGGTGCCAGGGTGAAGATGGGGTCGAGAAGGACCGCGTTTGGTCCTCAACTCCGTCGAAATCATGTCGAGGAAGGTCTCGACGCCCTCGCCAACCTCATCATTGCTCATGTGCCCATTGAGGGGCTGGACTTTTATCCCAAGGCCCTCTATGTGGCCATGATGACGAGACGAGTTCTCATGGCTTCCCAGAATCCCAAGCTCGTCGATGACAGAGATTTTGTCGGCAACAAGCGACTGGAACTGGCTGGTCAGCTCTTGTCTCTATTGTTCGAAGATTTGTTCAAGAGATTTATGGGTGAGGTCAAGATGTCCATTGACAAATTTCTCAAGAAGAACAATCGCGCGGTCCCGCTCGATGCTGTACACATGATTAGCAATCATGCCAACAATATCGGACTGGGAATCAACAGGGCTATCCAGACTGGAAACTGGACCGTGAAGCGCTTCAACATGAACAGAGCTGGCGTCACCCATGTCCTGAGCCGACTCAGTTATATCAGTGCCCTGGGAATGATGACGCGAATCAGCTCGCAGTTTGAAAAGACTCGTAAAGTGTCTGGGCCCCGTGCCCTTCAGCCGTCGCAATGGGGCATGCTCTGCACCTCGGATACCCCTGAAGGTGAAGCCTGTGGTCTGGTCAAGAACTTGGCTCTCATGACACACATTACTACCAACGTGGAAGAGGAGCCTGTCAAACGTTGGATATTCACTCTGGACACGGGCGTCGAACCCATCCGGAACTTCTCCGGTGCTGAAATGCATCGCGAAGGTGCATACGTTATCCACGTGAACGGCACACCATTTGCCCTGACAAGATACCCCAAGCGATTTGCCTACAGATTCCGCACCATGCGTCGGAGAGGCTGGATATCACCCTTTGTCAGTATCAACCTCAACTCCCACTTCAATGCGGTGCACATTGCCACAGATGAAGGCCGAATATGTCGACCATACATCATAGTCAAGAACGGAAAGCAAAAGCTCAAGGATGAGCATCTACGCCTCTTGCAAATGGGCAAAGCGACCTTTGATGACTTCTTGACCAAGGGAGTCGTCGAGTATCTCGATGTGAACGAGGAGCAGGATGCGCTCGTCGCCCTCTACGAAAAGAATATCACCCACAGCACAACACATTTGGAAATCGAACCATTTACGATTCTCGGAGCCGTGGCCGGCGTCATCCCCTTTCCTCATCACAACCAGTCCCCCCGAAATACGTATCAATGCGCCATGGGTAAACAAGCGATTGGAGCCATTGCTTACAACCAATTCAACAGAATCGATACCCTGCTGTACACTCTCGTGTACCCACAGCGGCCCATGGTGATCAGCAAGACCATTCAACTGATTCACTACGACAAGCTTCCAGCTGGTCATAATGCCACCGTCGTCGTCATGTCATACTCTGGATACGATATCGAAGATGCGCTCGTCCTGAACAAGGCGTCCATCGACCGAGGCTTTGGTCGTTGTCAGGTGTTCCGCAAGTACACCACGGAACTGCAAAAGTACCCCAACGGCAGGCGAGAGCGCATCGGAGACCCTGTGAACAAAGACAACGGCGGCGGCACAGCATGTCGCGAAGCAAAGTACGAGGCATTGGACGACGACGGTCTGGCTACGGTCGGATATCGAGTCAAGCAGGGCGAGGTCATGGTGAAGAAGGAGACTCCGCTGGATCTGACAACCACGGGTATCGGTCTCGACCGCGGTCCAAGCGAGTACCGCGACTCGGCTGTATCGTATCGCATCGCCGATCCCGCTTACATCGACAAGGTGATGATCTCTCGAACAGAGAAGGACATGACCGTCATCAAGGTGCAGACGCGCCAAACGCGCCGGCCTGAACTCGGAGACAAGTTCTCCTCTCGTCACGGACAAAAAGGTGTCGTAGGCATCATTGTCGACCAAGAAGACATGCCGTTTGCCGACAACGGCCTCTGTCCCGACATCATCATGAATCCACACGGTTTCCCGTCTCGAATGACGGTCGGTAAGCTGCTCGAGTGTCTCACCGGCAAGGCATCCATCATCGACGGCCGACCCGACTACGGCTTCGGAGATGCATTCAGGTCCCATCCGCTCGAAGACATGAGTAAGGTCCTTGTCGATTACGGCTTCTCGTGGGAGGGCAAAGACTACTTCACCTCTGGCCTCACCGGCGAGCCATTAGAGGCTTACGTCTTCAACGGGCCCATCTACTACCAGCGCCTGAAGCACATGGTGCAGGATAAAATGCATTCTCGTTCCCGCGGGCCCCGCGCCATCCTCACCAGACAACCGACAGAAGGTCGGTCCCGAGACGGTGGCCTCCGTCTCGGAGAGATGGAACGTGACTGTCTGATCGCCTACGGCGCCTCGCAACTCCTACTCGAACGTCTGATGTTGAGTTCGGACGGCACCAGCCTGGATATCTGCCAGCAGTGCGGGCTGTTTGGCTACAAGGGGTACTGTAACACCTGCAAGAGCACGAGACAGGTGACGCAGATGCAGATGCCGTACGCGGCCAAGCTACTGGTCCAGGAACTCATCAGCATGAATGTCGGTGTGCGGCTACAGCTGGAAGATGAGTTCCCTCATCCACGTTGAGCCTCCCATTCGCACACATCTAGGAGGTGGGCAAGCGTTTTTCTTCTTCTCTTTTTTCCTTTTTGGGGGCCGAAAAGGGGTGGGGGGTTGTTGATAAGGCGGGAGGCACTTTGAAAAAGCTGGCGTTTCGAAAGAGTATTATGAAATGGATGGATACTGGTCTCTAGGACGATTGGACGTCAGAGACTTATGGAATATGGACATCTGAGCAAGGGACCATGACAACAATTCTGAGAAGGACGCTGGTTTGAGAGTGACAATGGAGAGAAATGTATCAAAAAAAAAATATACTGCAATAAAGCGGCTATGTATCCTGATTTAGATTACAAACGTGATGACCATAATCTTCTCTCCAGAAAAAACCCCTTTTATTCCAAACTTGAGAATGCATAACCCCATCCCCACCCCCAATCTTTCCCATGCTACTTCACCCTTCCCCGCTGACATGAAGTCCCCCCCTCCCTCTTCTTGGGTCGCACGGCCCGAAGACCCCCCGCAAAGACCTCGAACTCGACCGCCCTGGCCAGATCCTCTCCCGTTGCGGCCGCGTGACTGGCGAAGACGACCTTGATCCACCGCCGCCATTTCCTGAGGGTGGCGCCGACCTCGACGCCATCGTCTGTTTCAATGGGCGCGATCATCTGCCGGGGCCGTCCGTAGACGGGTCTCTTGAGGAGGGCGATCCGACAGGATATCTGGGTGGACCACACGAGGCCGAGGCTGGGGGTCTTGAGGGCGCGATTGGAGCGGGCGTCGTCGCCCCAGCCGGTGAACCAGCGTTGCTGGTGGTCTAGACGTAGGGCTGGGTGCGAGGGGTGTTGTTGCTCGCTGGGGAAGGAGAAGGGCGGCGGCGGCGGCGGCGGCGGCGGCGATGATGACGAAGACGGTGATGAGGGAGTGCTCTGTGCGGCGGAGGGAGGAATAGGAGGAGGTGGTGGTCGCGGTGGTGCCGCACCTTTCGAGGCAAGGGGGCTGTCGCGGCTTGTTGTGGCCGCCGCGCCTCCGGCCGCGGCAAGCGGGTTCCGGACATGGACCGCAGGCGACGCGAACCGGTCGGCCACCTGGTTCGAAACCACGACGGCAATGTCGTGCCGCCGTGCCAGGTCTCGCAGCAGGGCGCCCAGGCGGACCAGAGCTGCACCCCGCGCCGCCATGTTGGATCCGTACGACGAGGACGCGCTCCTCTCGAACTCGGCGCGGTAGTTGGCGGCGACGGAGTCGATGACGAGGAGCCCGATGTTGTGCCGGGCCAGGAGCACGGGGACCTGGTACTCGAGGATGTGGTCCTGCGACTCCAGATCCGGGGTCGAGGTGCTGAGGATGTTGTCGAGGGACGGGCGCAGGAGGCGGGCGTCTTCGTCGTCGTCTACCTGCTGCTGCTGCTGCTGCTGCTGCTGCTGGAGGAGGGGGTGGGAGGAGAGCATCTGGGAGAGGCGGCGGGTGGCGAGGCGGGACTCGGTGGAGATGTAGAGGGCCTGCTTGGAGAGGCCGTGCGGGGGTGGGAGCTGGACGGCGAGGCAGAGCGTGAGGAGGAGCTGCGTCTTTCCGGCGCCGGATTCACCTGTGATTTCCGTGATGGACGCGGTGGGGATGCCGCCGGCGAGGGGGGCGTCGAGGAGGGGATCGAGGGTGCTGATGCGGCGGGGGGGCGGTGACGGATGCGCTTCTTGTTGTTGCTGTTGCTGTTGCTGTTGCTGTTGCTGCTGCTGCTGTTCTTTGTCTTGTCCTTGTTCTTCTCCTTCTTCTCCTCCTGGCTGCTGCTGCGGCAAGACCCGACCGGCGTCTTCGTCTCCTCCCTCCGCCGCAACCCGTTCATCAACGCCCCCTCTCCTCCCGGACTGCTTCCCCCGCCTATTGTGATTCACCTCGCAATGCCCGCCGCACGCTCCGCCTCCCCGCAGGCCCCCTCCCCGCAGCGGCTGCCGCGGCACGAGGTCATCCGACAGCGAGACCTGGACGGCCGCGATGAACCTCTTGAGATCCAGGAGCGGCAGATGCGTCTGCTTGGCAATGTCGGCCGGGTGAAGCGCGAGAAGGTCCGTCGTCGACAGGCGATGCTGCTCAATGACGGGGAGGAGCGTCGCAAAGGCGGCTTGCGGGAACGTGGGCAGGATGGTCAGGAGGTCTGTCATTCATGCGGGCGAAGAGGAAGAATGGGGGAGGCGAGCGCAGCGTCTCCTTGTTCTTCTTCTTCTTCTTTTTTTTTTTTTTTTTTT
>SRQA01000245.1:0-28245 GCA_018360365.1 Claviceps citrina | reverse complement strand
GCCGCCATCCTCGCCCAGCGCGACCGCCTCCTCCGCGAGCTCCCCTCCATCGACGGCGTCGGCCGCCTCCGCGGCGGCACCGACGCCAACTTCCTCCTCTACGAGATGCTCGACCCCCGGGGCCGGCCCGACAATGCCACCGCCCGCGCCGTCTACGAGCGCCTGGCCCGCGAGCGCAACGTCGTCGTCCGCTTCAGGGGCAACGAGCACGGCTGCAATGGCTGTCTGCGCATCACCGTCGGGACGGAGCCCGAGGTGGATCGGCTGTTGTCGTCGTTGCGAGACGTCTTGGCCGAGGTGAGGGCGTCGTCGTCTTTGTCGTAGACTTTCCTTCTTCATTGTCGTTGGCATTGGCCATCATGATTTACCACCATCGTCATCGTCATCCTCATCCTCATCATCATGCACATGTGCAGAGGATGGCCGTGGAAATAGGGGTCCTGAAAAGGCTGCTGCTACGATCTCATTTTCCTCTGTAATATAGACTTGTGGGACGTCGGGCAAGCCATTCAATATACAACACATTCAGGTCGGAACAATCACAAGCTGAGCACCATCTGCACTCAGGTTGACGCCCCATGAGAATTCTGCCTTTTGATTTACTAATAAGTGTGTTTGTATATTGGGCGAACCGGCGCTGGTGCGGCAACAGTGGTGGTATCTGTGTATCCGAGTGCTCCATGTTTCCCAGTGCCCTCCCTCCCCCTCTTCCCTTCGAAGCAGACATGACCACAAACACAAAGAAGAAACATTATGTATGGAACAAGTCGAGGGCCCGCGGCATCATGCTGGACCAATGGCATCATCCTTATGTGTGCGTGTGCGTGTGAGTGCGTGTGAATGAATGTGTGTGTGCGTGTGTGTGTGTGGATGTATGTGTGTATGCCGGGGTTGACGTGAACCCTTGAAAGGGGTACAATGTAGACGGAGCAAGAATTACATTTTCGTGGATATAGTACAATGTGAGTGAGGCAGCAACGTGGCGGAGAGAAATGTACTGTTTCCAATTTTGTGCAGAAACAAAATCATCCCATGGGACGACAGGGCCATCGCGGGGACGACTGGACTCCTAAAAGCAGTGGTTCGTGGCCGTTCGTAGCCAGCATCAAATCAAACACCAGACGGCGATTGCGAAGACCAGGGCCGAGATGGACATACTGCTGGTGGCCATACTCCCTTGCGACTTACTCGGACTTCTATCGCTGGGGGTAGGGGCGGGTGGCGAAGGCGTCTGAGAGGCCGGAGGTTTTATGTCGCGCTTGCTCGTCTTGCTGTTCGCGTATGTGTCAATGGGCGTGAAGCGAGCGTCCTTGACCCACTTGATGTCTTTGGCCTTGAGCGGGAGAGGCGAGTCTTTGGCGAGGAGGCCCTGAATGGCCTCCTGCGCGCACATGGCTCCTCCCAGGCTGGCCACATTGTCGAAGCCGCCTGTGTACCACTTCATGCCACATTGGTGACCAGACTTGCCGCCGGTACAGCTGGCCGCCGCTGCCTTGACGGTTGGGATGAGCAGATTCTCAATCTTTGTGCGGAGTGAGGGCATGACGTGGGACGTCTGCCACATGAAGCGGGAAAGATAACCCTTGAAGGTGATCTGGTCGTAGTTGCAGCGGCCCGTGGGCTCGCATTCTGCCTCCCACATGATGTTCTTGTCCTTGCCCGTGAAGAAGTGCTTGCCAGCCTCGTCAAGGATCTGCTCGGTGCGCTGACTCCACTTGTCCTGTCCCGTCTGCTCGGCCATGATGGCTGCACCGTACAGGAAGATGCCCGTTGTGTAGGAGAAGGATTTCTGGTTGATCTTCCTGCACTCGGTATCGATGCCAGCACCGTCGTATACGCGGTAGGTTTGGCTGTCGATGAAGCCCACCTCTGCGTTCCAATCCCAGATCTTCTCGGCCCAGCTGAGATAGGTTTCGTTGCCCGTCGCACGAGCCAAGCGAGCTGCCAGCTGAAAGAATCCACCGTTGCTGACGGTGTTTTTGTACGTCAGGCCATTGGGGTTGCTGGCCAAAATCTGCCACAATAGACCGCCGTTACAGTTCTTGGTATCCCATCGGCCAGCGAGTTGGTTGAAGACGTTGATGGAGATGTCAAGCCACGAGGGGACGTTGGCGTCGGGTTGAGGAAAGTTGCGCTCGGCGGCAGACAGGACAGCCGAGCCCCAGAAGAACAGGTCATCGTTGCCCTCTTCGTCGGCATGCTCCGCAGGCATGTAGTCCTTGCCCGCACCGAGGTTGGTAGGGGCCAGCAGGGCTTGTAGCACGACATTGTTGTAGCTGGGATCGGCGGTGTAGTGATAGTAATCGAGCATGGCACCCCAGAGGGCACCGGCTACCCACCAATAATACGGCTTCGGGACGTTGCCAAACTCCTACAAGCGCATCATAGTGTGAGAACACGGTGCGACTCTGATCGAGCAGATACGAGAGGGGATTCGATTGCGTACCCTTGATTTGGGATCGGTAGTGTTACCGGTATAGTAGCTCATGGTTTCGAAAGCGAGTGTGGAAGCAACATTCCGGACCGAGGCTGCAACCATGGTTAGCCATGTGACGCTGTGACTCGCACCACGACCTGGTCGGGTTGTGCAACCTACTTTGACTGTCAAGGTTGATATCCTTTGGGGCGAAGACGCCGCCCAGGGTGGCCGCCGCATGGACACTCTTGACGAACTTCATTGTGGAAGGCGAACAAAAAACAAGGCAACAGATTCTTGGAAATGATATGACACGCTAGGAGCAGGGCTGATGGGTTTGAAAAAAGAAGAAGGAAATGACAAGAACAGAAGCAGCCGTTGAAACAATGCCGTCGTTAAATCGTGGAATAATGAGAAATCTTCTACCGGGAAGATGCACAAACAGCGGACAGAGAAAGAAGATTGATGACCGCAAAGATATCCTGCAAGGACCGATGCTGGCACCAGTGTCCTGCAAGAGAAAGAGAAACGAGGATGTTCAGAAGAATAAAGAAAGGAGAGAAAGGGTGAGCACTGGGCTGAGGGTGGCTGCGGACAACGTCTTATTGTCTTCGTTGTCAAGCTGCCTTTGTTCCCCTCAGCAGCAATACGGCTTCGCCACACCGAGAAGAGACGGACGAAAGCAAAAGATAAGCACGGTAAGGATGCGTAGGAACAAAAGAATGAGGCCGAAGGGGAATAAAAAAGGTAAAGGAGGGGGGGGGGGGGGGGGAGGAAGAGGAGGACAAGCGGGCGAGATGGCAGCAAGGAGAGAAACAAAAAGGACTGGAACCAGCCAGGAATAGAAAAAGAGAAAGGAAACAAAAAAAAAAAAAAAAAGAGGCCGCTGGTCTAGCCTCCGACGTTTTCTCGTGCGGAAGGTCCAAGCCTGAGCATGGACTGCGCGCCATGCGCGGGGCCCAGGCTCTCTGATGCCCTGCTGGTCTGGCACTACTCTGGCCGAAACAGGCGTGAACGGTGTATGTACCTCCCCGTACCTGCCTCCAGTGGGAATAGATTCGTGCGCGCCACAGAGCACATGCCCCTCCCCTCCCCCAGCCGCCGGCCATGTCCAACGCAGATGAGATGAGATGATTCGCAGTCGTGGCCCACGAGCAGGTGGTGATCGCCCAGTATCGAGTAGTGAGCGTGGCCAAGCGCTTACGGTTTACCCGCCCCCCTTGTCCCTTGTCATCGTCCCCTGTCAGTTGTCCCCGGCGCGAGAGATGCATGGCAGCGTCCGGCCGGCGGGCAGGCAGGCAAAAAAAAAAAAAAAAAAAAAAATGCTCCTAGAACCCCACCCCATTGTTCAGACTCCAGAGGAAGAAACGGGCTCTCGTGAGAGCCGTGGCTTGGAAGTTGGCGCCGCCGCACCGCCCGACTGAGGACAGTGAGGAGCTGCACTGTGGGGGCGCCTCCACTCGCCCCAATGAGCAGGCGGCGCAGCCCCCAGCCACAAAAGTGCCGCTGCGGCCGTTCCGCGGGCGATTGGCTGTCGAGGCCCCAAGTCGGTCCTGTGGGCTGCAGGCTGTGGGCTGCAGGCTGTGGGCTGCAGGCTGTGGGCTGCAGGCTGTGGGCTGTGTCTAAAAAAACGTGAAACGCGCACAAACATGAACTGGCCGGGGGGCCGGGGCCGGGGTGGGGGGGGGGAGGCGGGTTTGGGCGTTGCAATTTCAATTTTGCAAACATTGCTGCTGTAGTAAGTTTCTATTGCTGCTGCCTCTGCTTTTCTGGGGGGGGGTTTTTTTTTGGTACCTCATCAGCGGGGATTTTGAGCCCTGCGGTTGGGGCCCATCCCGCCTCCTCCACCACCATAACATACCAGGTCGATGATGATGCTCAATCAATCAAAGTCGGTGTGCCCTGTGCCGCGGCAATTCAACACCTGTGCCGCCCTCTCTTTCCTGGAGGGGCCGCCCCGGATGAAACAAAAGGCTCGAGCGCTGCCGGGAATATAATGCTTTGCAGCAGGCACACCCCAAAGAAAAAGGGGCACATGCTGACGCTCATCTCCGCCATCCTCTTCATACGCCAGGGCATTTTGTGTCGCCACCTGTCAGATTCCTGCGTCCTTCCTATTCCAAACCCTGTAGCTTTCTTCACAAACCCCCAGTCCCCTCTGCGTCACAATGCCCTCAGGAAGGCGGTGGCAAGACCGCCCAAGATGCCAGCAGCTATGGCATAACCGCGCCCCCTCGATAGCAGGCTGGTCGCCGTACTGCTCTGTGTTGGCGAATGATAGACCATCGCGGTAGTGGGCGCTGTCGGGGCGGCGATGCCCGTTCCGGTCACGTCGAGCGATCCGTCCGTTTCTGCCGGCTTGTGCGCAAGCGTCAGAGTCCCCCAGCCGACTTCCGACCCGGTCAAGGTCGACGTCCACGACACCTCTGTCGGGCCGGTATGTTTTCCGTTGGTGTAGCCTGATCGGTAGCTCGAATAGCCGGAGCACGTCGCCGCCGTTGTGCCATTCATGTTGCACTCGAGGTCCGCGATGCTGCCTGATGTCAATGGGAAAAAACGCCCGCGCAACAGGGAAAACCAGGACAGGGAGAACTCACTACGTAGACGTCAGAGTGCCGTGGAACTTGAGCGTGCTGGGACCCTCGACGATGATGAACGGAAACTCGAGCGACAAGTCACAGGCGACCTGAGCTGCCGTAGGACAGAAGATGGTATACGTGGTCTCGCTCGCCGTCTTGTTCTGTCGGTCGGGATCAGTCCATGGCCGCCAGTCTTGCCGGCGCTTTTTCGCAGGGCCTGACGACGTACCGTGGAAAGGATGCTTCCCCTCACAGCGGCCCATTGCTCCTCGCTGTAGTAGGGTATGAAAATGGGGGCCGCCGTCATCGTAGGCGTCGGCTGCGGATCGTGACCGCCGCTGCATACCCTCGCCGAGGCAAGCAGTAGCAGAGCCAGCGCCTGGGACAAATCTGGCCGAAGCCGAAACATCGTGGTTGTCGGGGCGCGCTGGGGGGGGGGGGGGGGGGGGGGGGGGGGGGGGGGGGCGAAAAATCCCAGTTGGATATCGTCACGGGAAAGGATGACTATGTCACATCCAGGGGACGGCCAGACACTGCGTCCATGGAGAGGTCGAGAGGAAAGGCTGTGGGTGGGAGAGGCAGGGTTTGGTTCGACAATTTTTTTTCTTTCTTTTTTTCCCAATCTCTTCTGGACTTGGCGATGTGTTCCGTGGCTGCCCGTGATTATACCTACCTACCTACCTAGGTATCTAGGTAGGTAGGTAGGTAGGTAGGTAGGAGGTAGGTAGGGCACGATGGACTGGCCCAAGTGCCCCCGCGTGTTGAGGGAGGCGCGTCGCAGACTCCTCGACGAGCAACGCCAAGAGCCCGGTGTCGCGTTCCAAAAATGTTCTAGACCGGCTTGCCAAGCCGCCCGCCGATGGGTGGGGGTGGGCTTCGTCGCGCGACGGGTTCGCAAATGGGGGATGCCGAGCCCCCTGCGGGTCCCGGTCAAACATGCTGACAGATGCTGCAGGTCACATGACCCTCGATGCAGTCGATCCCGAATCGAGAAATGGCATCAACCAAAACCTCTTTTTGCGCCTCCGGAAACAGCGTGATCAACACACCTCCGCAGTGGCAAAGTTTTATCGACCAGACTCGAGGCGAACACGACGCCATGTCGCCGGCCAGATTTCGCCCTGATTGGCACGTCTTTCCCATCATTTCATCGGCCACACGCCGCGTGTGAATGGTGTCAAAAAAAAAAGAGCCAAAATGGAAAAAAAATCCACTAGTACCTGCCTGTTTACTCCTAGGTAGTCCAAGCACCTCCACGAACAAGAGCTAAAACAACAAGCTTTTTCTGCTTCCCGTCTTTCCAAGCACATGAGCAAGCATGCCACGTTTCCTCTTCGTACTCAGCCAAAGCGAGTGCACACAGCCCATCCAGTCGACGACCCTTTTATCTCTTTAAAAGGCACACAAGAGAAGGCAAGACCTGAACTTTCCCTCGCAACACTTCGAACCTTGTGCTGTGCGCATCCGGACCTGTGCCCATTGCTCTCATCTCCCCAAACAGCCAAGCACAACTGCATTTTCGCAAACATGAAGCTCTGCACTGCTACCGCTCTCCTGTTCGTCGTTGGGGCTCTCGCAGCGTGAGTCTCACCTCTCTCGCCTCTCCCGTCTCTCTCTCCCCCGTCCACTATGCATATAGACATAAAAATGATATGTATACATGTGCTGGGTGGGAAGAAGAAGCCATTGCTTGACTCGCCCCCCCCCCCCGAGACACTGACTTTTTCTTCTCTCTAGTCCAACTGTGCCAAAGAGTCCCGCCGTGTCCAACAGTACAGTTGTGGCCCAGAAGCCAGCTTTGACCGACAACTTGTACTTCAAGAAACCCACGTTTCCGGAGAAGGAGTGGAAGTGTCGAGCTGCAGGCGGTACGTTTTTCCATCCATCCATTCATTCATTCGTTCATTCTTTCTTTGGTTTTCCCCTCAACGACCATCCGAAAAGCTCACTCTTCCCTATCCGTTCCTGCCCTTCCTTTGCTCTTCACTCACAAAATGTTCCAGTGCCATGCCTGCGATACGATGACTGCTGCTCCGGGCTTTGCTCGTCCGGGAAATGGCCCGATTTCCGTCGGTATTTGTGCGAGTGAGAGAGGCTGTTTGTTGGGAGAGGGCTGGACACATGCTTTCTGGCGGCATGGGGCGGTGTTTTTTTTCTCTTTTCTCTCTTCTCAATCTATTTACTTTGTTACATTTACCTTTTTACTCTTTGGAGGAAAAGTCTTCTGCATTGATAGGATGGCAGCAGCAATAGATGTCTTGTATCCCTATTACAAAGTGTACAAAATGGTGGTTGATTCTTTCAAATCATCTCCCATGATTGTCAGATTCCTCCATTCCCTTTCTTCCTCATTCCTTTTTTTTTTCTCCATCTCTCCATGTACTATGCATTCATCCATATCTCCATAGTCTATCCAATCTACCATGGGCTTCGTGCATTCGACAAGCACGCACAACAGAAGGCGACATCACGCCAGCTCATTGGTTCAAAAGCAGCCCCGCCGCCCCCCTTTCTCTCAAACCCCAGCCCCATTGTTTTAAACCCAGCCCGCCGAGCTAACTGGGAACGCCTCCACAAAAAGGCTCACTTGTCGGACTCAACCCGGATTTGCCAGCCCCCACCCACTCTCCTCCCTATTGTTCTTTTTGCAAAACAGCCCCTAGTCCGACAACAAGCGCGCGTCAGCAAACAAGCCATCTCGGACCATTCCATTCCATGCATGAGACCTCTTTCTCGTCAGAGACATTGCACGACGAGAGAAGCGAGAAAGAAAGAAGGAAGGGTGACAGAAACAAAAAAAAAACCAGGGAAAGCAAAGAAAGAAAAAGGAAGAAAAGAAGGATTCCTAGCGCCCTCCCGTCGGACTTTCATTGACCAATACGGGAGTGTGGCAAGAGGGCTCCTTCTCATGCGGGACGGCGCGGTAAGATCCACCTACACAATTAAATCTCCCTTTTTTTTCTAAAAAAAAAAGGAGAAAAGAGAAAAAGTAAAGTAAGAAAAAAGCACAGGCACATACACACGACACCAATGAGACGATACGCACTGTCCATGTCCTGTTGAAAAAAAAAAATTCTTGCCCACCCGTCTCTCGTCTGTGCCCGCACGCACTCTCCTCCTTCCTTCACTCCGATTCAGAACCCCCACCCTCGTTCATGCCCTTTGTTGAAGCCTTGCCCCCCAAAATATACTTTCGCTATACTATACTAGAATAACCACAAAGACACCATGGCCCACCTCGCAATCCTCCTCGCCGGCCTCCTAGCCGCCCCCACTGCCGCCGTCGCCGCCGCCACGACCACGACCGCGACCGCGACCGCGACCGCGACCACGACCCTCAAAATCTTCTTCCTCGGCCTTGACAAAATGCCCTTGGCTGGCTCCGTCATCGCCGCCGACGCCGCGGCCGTGACCCTCGCCTTGGAGTGTGCACCCGATACGGCCTCGGACGTCTGCGGCTTGCCCCGCGGAGGCCTGACCGTCACACAGGGACCAAAGACGTGGCGAGTGGAGGTCAAGTTGCCCATGGAGACGGGCACCGCAGTCATGTGCGTGATTTTTCTTTCCGTTCTTCTCTCCCTCTCAGCACGGCATCCTTTTCTCATGTTGGCTAAACCATCGTGCTTTGGGCCATCCGCAGCTCTCAAGAAGCAAACTGCTTGATCGATCCTGCCGCCGACAGAGCCACCTGCACCGCCGCGGTCCCGTCAGGAGCCAGCTACGAGACGGTGCAGACGGTGGTGCCCGGGTTTGCGAGCATGATGGTCCCCGTGGCCATCACGGCTGGCGCAGAGAAGCTGGTGGCCACCAAGACCAGTGGCGGCGCCAGTGCAGGTGCTGCGCACACCGCGGCCAGCGGCACCGTCTCTGCTTCTGGGACGGCCGGGAATGCTGCTGGGCCCATGGTGACGCAGAACCCCGTCGTGGCGGGCGTGGCGGCCGTCGTGGCCGTCGTGGCGGGCGTGCTTGCTTTGTAGGAGGGCGTGGACGGGGCCATGTCTTTGATGTCTTTGACGTCTTTGATGTCTTGGACGCACGTTTGACGCTCCACCGTGACCCATTCACTGCTTGGCGCTTTGTAGAGAATGAGAGAATGGCACATGGTGATCGAACCTCATTGTCGTTCGTTTTGCATTTTAGGTGTCGTTCCACTGGGCCCCTGCTTGCCCTTTCCTTGTTCATCTAGAACCTCAAAAGCGTCTTTATTTTTATGATTCATTCTTGTCTGAGTTCTTTCTTCTCCTGTACGCAAGAAAGCCGTCTTTTCTGCTTTGCCTCTCCCACCTACCCCCGTCCCGCTTCGCTTATACGAGTCGACATGGCGCATGCCCTTATTTCTCACTGAGCTCACGTCTCTTTCTGCTCCTACGCACGGCGAAGAACTGGACCAGCCAGAACAGCGCGACAAAGCCCATGAAGCCCGTCGAAACCCACGTCAGGGTGTGAAACTTGGGGCCCCTCGTGGCCGACAGACCGACGGCACGGCCCACCATGTTGATAGCCTTGACGCCCGTGTTGGCGGCCGCTGTGGCAATGATGCTGCCAATGAAGAGCGACAGGAACCCGGGCGAGGCAACGGCCAAGTTGACGAGGACGATGCGACCGACATCTGGTTTCCAGTAGGCCACGATGCTGCACAGGACTGCCAGACCGCTGAGCCCGGCCCCGATTGCGTAGACAAGGAACAGACTCAGTATCGCGCGGTTGAGCTTGTCGAGATTTTCTTGAATACTGTCCGGCCAGTTGATGCTGGCCAGATTGAGCTTGAGGGGGCCTGCTTGGAGTTCATGGTCGAGAATCTGGCTGAGATTGAAACGGTCTAGAGAGTGTCAGTACGGTGTCGTGTTTGAAGCCCTGGCATAGGGGCGACAGAAGAATCAAGGAAGGTGATGAAGAAGAGAGGAGGGAAGAACACTCAAAACTTACTCCCCGGGCTAGACGAAGCGCAGTTGGTGACATTCAGTCCGGCGTCTGGTACCGTCGAGTTGGGCGAGTAGTATCCCTCGCACGAGTCCATGACATGCAACGAGTACCATTCCTTGATGCCAATCTTCTTGGCCACCTTGTCAGCAATCTTGCCTGTCACTTCGTTGATCTTGTCCTTGGCGTCATCCTTCTTGTCGTCGAGCCAGCCCTGGATATCGCCCAGCATTCCACCGCCACCTTTCTTCTTTTCGCCGTCCTGGTTGTTCTTGTCCGCGGAGCTTTTGCCCAAGAGGTTGTGACCGACCATGGACGTATTGAGCTATCCAGCCGCCCCCAAGAAGGAAACAACGCAGCAGCAAAGTTAGTAAAGTCAAGTGGCCACTCAAGTGAATCTCGTTGGATTGTATTGCATAGTTTTTTCTTCTCTTTTTCGTACCCGTACTATGTCATAGTCTTCCATGAAGCCCTTCTTGTGCCCTGCGAATAGTGCCAACATGGAGAGCACAAAGGCCACAAACGCCAGCACCAAAGGCAACAAGATAAACGGTCGTTTGCCAAGCTTCATTTTCGCGATGGTGTTTTCTTGCTCTTCTCACGTATGTCGCACGAAAAGGTTCTGATTTCTGTAGAAAAGTGTGTGGCGCGCGGATTTAAGAGCAGGACACGCAGCCCAAGAAAAGGGAAGGACGACGTAAAATCAACAACAGCAGCAGCAACAACAACAAAGAACACAGCGGTCGTGAATACGATGCAAGAAACGCACAAAGCGATCAGAACAAAAACGAAGGCCGGATGGGCCAGGGCGCCCAAGGGGCCAAGGTATCATTCTCATATACACAAAGGCAGGATGCCACCATCACCATCACCGTCTCCGTCTCGGTGATTCGCTTTGTCGTCCATGGGGGGCACGCCGTATCACCGGCGCTTGTTCCATCTCAGGGCAACATAGTCGTCCACGCTTTGGATCAACGAGCCATGGCAAACGGATTGACTCTGAGCCCACTTGGCCTGATGATTCGTGTTCAACGAGGTTTGCCGGCAAGGCATGGGCCGTGATGGCTGATCTGTGAAGAACCTCTCGACATTCCTGTCAACGCACGAGGCTGTTTGGACGACAAGCTTGTTTGATTGTCCTCGTCTTCCGTGCAGCGTCACAGCCGGCGTTTGTTGCGCGCTTGCTGCTTTTGGTTGGCCGGCAAAAGGCCATGATCAAGCTCCGCCAGGGGTGCCGACAGAGCGACAGAGCGACAGGGGCTGGCGTGAAAGCACATTCATCAATCTCGATCGCCTTGATCACGGGTTTGCGTCTCGCAAACCTGCTAGGCTCCTCGGTGTACGAGCCAGCGCGACATCTCACAGTGCAGCAGCTCGGTCCTTCCAAAGCGGCAACAGAAGGCGAACACCTCGCGGCTCCAAGCTCTCTGCCAAAAAGACGTCTGTTGCCAACCCAATGTCCCCCTCAGCAAGTGGTGTTACGCGAGTCGTGGATGGAATGACTCAAAAATAAACGTGGCGCATGCGGAACGTTTGTCTTGCACGAGCCCTGAGCAGCAACATGGCATGCCCCCCAAACCCCAAATCTGATGGCAAAACTCAAACGACCATGTAGAAAGGCGGTGTAAGTGACGGACTGTAGATGCAAGCGTCCAAGTGAGAAATGGCAATGGAAGTTGGTTGGACAACAAACTGGATCAGTCGCGGAAGGCGGAAAATGGTCACGTTGGAGCCGAGTGTTTTGCGCCGTGGCGAGGAACCATGCCTAATGACGTCGTGGCGCAGCCGGGGTGCAGGCACGGAAGCAAGGAATGGCGGGCGGGGTGGCACCGGGGGGTTTGGAATGCCTGCAATAACAAATTATCAAAGTACCTAGCCGGTGGGCATCCGTATCGCGAGTTGGGGACGTTGTTGTTGGAGCCTTGGAGGAGGAAAATGCGGTTGCGTGCCAGAGGAGAGAATCTTAGCTTGGTTCATGCAAGGCAGGCGAGTTCAACGGAGCGCTCCTTCCCTGCTGAAAGCCCGTGCCCGTCCAGACCGTGGTTACATGGCCGGTACCAAGCACTAGGTACCTGCTTTGCGCCGCCTTGCCGCTGCCTTGCCGCTGCAGGACGATGCAGTGGAAGATGCAGTGGAAGATGCAGCCCAACCAGGCGCCCAAGATGGGCCGTGTGTCTGCTGGCTCCGCCTCAACGTTCTGGAACTCACGAGCGACGGTACTCCGCACCCGGGTACATGCATGTCGGGCCCAGAGTGGCGTGAACTACAGACGTGACGTGACTCGCCTCGATTCGTCTCAACCCCGCCCTCATTTCCTCTCGCTGCATCAGGCACATCAGGCATTTGTGCTCCCTTCGTGTCTCGCGCCGTCCCCACGCGATATTCTTCCTCTTTGCGCCGTCTTTTTCTCACCTACAACCTGAAATGACGCGGCCAAAAACCTAGGCCCGCCCCGTTCATCGCTACCTCAAGCCTCCCTTCCAAGTTTTCGACGCAGTCACAACACGCCAGCATCTTCATCCTCACCACCAACGTCCGCTTCTCTCGACGCAGGAATACGCCCAATAAAGACGCCCACACATTGGCCGACTACCGACCATGAGAGTGCAAGTCTCGAGCTGCGCTATTTACACATCCGTCCTTCGTTGAAGGCCCTCGTCGTCATGCGATAAAGAATCACATCTCTCTTTTTTTGTTTCATTGCTACCGGCAACCCTGCATTTGTTTGTTCGTCAACAACAAGCCGACAAACCGGCCGACCGACCAAAACAAAATCGCTGTCCGTTTTGTACGCCAGGAATTTGTCGCTTCGTTTTCCGTCGTTCAGTTTGTCGCTGTCAAGGAAAAGCAAAAAATAAAAGTCAAAACAACAACAAAAGACACCACAGGAGTCGGTGTTTCCACATCTTGTTCTTTTCCCCTTTGCGCCAAAAACGAAGTTCACCATGTCGTCTCTCGAGGCCAAGATTGTGGTGCTTGGCGCTCAGGGCGTAGGCAAGACCTCCCTCGTTATGCGGTACTGCAAAGGCTCTTTCAATCCATCTCAGATCACGTCGACTGTTGGGGCAAGTTTCTTGACTAAGCGCGTTGTCGACTCTGACTCGGACACCACAGTGCGGCTCCAAATTTGGGACACAGGTATGTCTCCTACGTTTGCTCTCCGTTCTACCTCTGGCCGCGTGTTTTCGCTTTCGAGGCGAAAACCCTCTGCCAAAGAGGCCATGAAACATAGCTAACCCGCTCTCTGTCTGTCAAGCTGGCCAAGAGAGGTTCCGATCTATATCGCGGCTATACTATCGCGGCGCAAATGCTTGTATCCTGTGCTACAGCATAACCGACGCCAAGTCTTTTGCTGAAATGGGTGTTTGGCTCACGGAGCTCCGGCGCAACCTGCCCGATGACGTTGTCCTGCACGTGGTGGGAACCAAGGCCGACATCGTCGCGCGAGACCCTTCCGCCCGACAGGTTCCGTTCGAACGCTGCATCGCGTACGTTGCGGAGAATCTCGCTCCGGGCGTCGGCGGCACGCCCCCCGCCTCGGCGGCTTCGGTCAGCGGCTCAGGCTACATGCCCAGCGTCGAGCCAAGGACACCCAGTTCAAAGAGAAGCTCGGGCTTCTGGGCGCAGGAAGCCGGATGGGATGCGTGCCACGAGATAAGCGCCGAAAACGGCGAGGGCGTCGAAGAAGTTTTTCGAGTCGTGGCCCGGAAGCTCGTCGAGCAGAATCGCAAGATGCAACAGGCCCTCTCGCTGGCCATGAGCACCCCCGGGTCTCCCGGTTACGAAACCGGCCCCGACGGCGGATACTTTGACGCCTTCAGCACGAGAGCGAGTTTCCGTGTGGGACGTGATCGACGAAGCTGGCTATTTTCTCCCGCCTACTCGCCTGCCGTCACCGTGGATCGGAGCGGCGTTTCCGTTCAAGAGCAGCAACAAGAGCATGACTTGTCTAAGCCGCGAGGAGGTTGCTGCTAAAGTAATTTGCTTTGTGTTTTGGAAAAGTCCGTCTGGAATGCAACATGCCCTTCCTCGCATGTGCCTTTTTCTTCTTCTTTTTCTTCTTTTCTTTCTTTTCTTTCTTTCTTTCTTCTTCTCCTTCTTCCTATTCTCCTTGTTCTTTTCTTCCTTTTTCTTTCTTCATTTTCTTCTTTTCCCCATAGCGTATCATGTGTGGCAGGATACGATGGGACAGGCATTTACTTTACATCTACTGCCTCAAAGATACCCCCTCCCGCCCTTGTCACCCACCTACCTGCCGACTTAACAGGCAGAGCCTCACGGTCAAACGTATTCCTCACTTTTTTTCTTCCCTTTTTCCTTTCTTCTCTTTTTTTTATCACCCCTTCGCCCTTACCTCATACATACCCCTTACTCCCTCACCCAGCCACTATATCATCCGTTCTCATCTCCGCGCCTCGCGCTCCGGTGCTTTGTTCGCATTTCTCATCAGTCAGACCTGTTTGGTCAAGTCTCGCCTTTTGCATGTTTCAGCGCTTCATGACGTACCGCACGAGTCGACCTCTTATCTTTCTTTTTTCGCCTTGCGCAATCCTGTCCCGGATTGCCTTTCTTTTTCTTATAAATATATATGTTTACCCTGCCAGGTGCTGTTGGGGAACCTTATCAACCAACCAACCAACCTGCCATGGAACGGAACGCGAAACAAGACATTACATCAATTCAATGGCCGTATTGCTTGCTTTTTTTTTTTTTCCCGCATCTCATGATTTGCATTTCTTTTCCCCTCCGCCATTGTTTTCCTTTTTTTCTTTTTCCTGCCCTTCTTGTTGAGTACTGTACTTTAGGTGGGGAAGGGTTGGGGGGTCGTGGAGAGGGAGGGTGTTGGTTGGCAGTTTGTATTGATATATACATGGCTTTTGTTTAATATGCTTCACGTCGCGAGACAGGAACATTGATCATGTTGATTTTATCTTTTTTTACTCCCCATTGTGCTTCTATATATATACTTTTCATCTCTACATCTGTATCTATACCCCCTATTTCAGTGTTTGTTTTTTTGAATTACAAGACGTAAAGGGTAGAATAAAAAAAAGGGACGAACCTCCACCCCGTTTTTGTTTCATCAAATGTCCAAGATCAAGAGTGTGAGTGCATCTGTTGTCGCTATTGGAGAGGGTGTGATTCATGGACTTGCACGTAGTCTTTGTCATTTCTCTGGCGTCGGCATTGGCACCGGCATCGGCACCGGCATCGACATCGGCATCGGCATCACGTTGCAGGCTGGCGCCGGAATCTCCACGCCCAGAAGCCGATGCTCCAGCCCAATGTACCCATCGCTGACGACCAAGACGTCCAACTTGCGGGCCTGTCCGTCTTCCGGCGGCGTGGGCAGCCTGATGACTGTCCTGGCCGAGGGCGTGGTGCCCTGGCCGGTGCCGGTGCCGGGGCCGGGGCTTGTCCATGCCAGTCTCTTGACGGCGAGGACTTCGTCGCGCGGCAGGTCGGCGACGAGGACGAACCAGCCTTCTGTCTGTGGTTTGGGAAACCGGGGTGCGTGGAGGCGCGCGTCCCGATCGACGAGGGGGTTGAGGCGCCTGATGTGGATGGTGAGGGCGCGGGCCGTGACCTCGGCTGCGGAGACGGCGATGTGGGGGATCATGGAGACGACGCGGGCGAGGCGTGCTTGCTGATGGGGCGACTTGAGGCCGAGGCTGTGGCAGAGCGCGGTGATTTCGCGTGGTGTGGACGGGGAGGACGAGGCGCCGAGCTGGGCAAGGCGGACGAGGGGGGTGGTGGCGTGCTTGGCCGCGGCGGCGGACTCGGGCTCCACGCCGGGGAGGATGGAAAGGACGGGGTCGGTGGGCCAGCGGGCGGACTTGATGCACTGGAGGAGGCGGATCATCTGCAGGCACGAGGAGAGGTGGCCCAGCTCGGTCAGGACGTCGATGGAGGCCTGGATGATGCGGATGGCCTGGTCCAGGACCGATGTCTGGTCGCCGACGTAGTCTGCGATGGGGAGCTCGATGCGCGACATGTGCGCCTGGAGGAGCAGAAAGGCCTTGACGTGCGGATCCCACATGGGGAGGCCAAAGGCGTGGCCCGGGTACGGCAGGTTGGACGACAGGGCCTCGTTGACGGCGTCCTCGTTGTGACGCACGGGGAGCTCGTCGTACTCGCTGGCGCGGGACATCCACGACAGCACGTCCAGGAAGGACGCCCCGGCCTTGGCGCAGCGGACCAGGTGGCGGATCGTCCTGTGCGAGAGGTAGTAGTAGCTCATGATCTTGCCGAGGGGCGTCGGGTCGACGTCGCCGTTGGGGAACACGTCGACGCACCCGGACTGCGCGAGCTCGTCGAGCGACCGGTTGACCATGTCGACCATGAACTCGTTGGCCCGCTGCTGCGCCGCCACGGTGCTGTGCTGCTCGGCCGAGAGCTCGAGCCCGTAGTAGGACGGGTTCTTGTGCAGCCTGCGGAAGAAGAAGGTCCACGTCAGGTAGTCGAGCGCGTCCTGCTTGGTGACAATCGTGTCGGCCGCCACCTCGGCGCAGAGATGGTTGTCGAGCACCGTGTGCAGCGAGGACTCGACGGGGAAGCCCGTGTGCAGGAAGTGCTTGTAAAAGTCCTTTTTGGAGTCCTGCGTCAGGATGCGGGCCACGCCCGACGTGTCGAACTGGGGACGGCCTGCCCGGCCGAGCATCTGAAGCACGTCGGTGAGGTCCATGTCCCTGTAGCCCTCCACCTTGGCATCGTAGAACTGCGTGCCCTTGACGACCACCAGGTGCGCCGGCAGGTTGACGCCCCACGCGAGGGTGCTCGTCGCCACGAGGATTTGGATCTTGTTGTGGAGGAAGAGCTCCTCGGCGAGCTGGCGATCGGACTCGACGAGACCGGCGTGATGGAGCCCGATGCCGAAGTTGAGGGCCTCCTTGAGCGCGTCGTCCTTGACGCGCGACAAGTTGAGCTGGAGGTCTTCCTCGTCCATGTGCAGAAATCGACGGGGGTTGTCTTCCATGCCGCAAAAGTTGATGAGGTCCTTGGCCGTGAGACGCGTCTGCCGCCGAGATGCGACGAACACAATCACCGGCTTGTCGGGGCTGTGATTCTTGATGGCGAGGAATGTCGGACGGTTCATAGACTGCATCAGGGGGCAGAAGCCACGCGTTTCCGGGAAGCCGTCAATGTACAACTCCAGGGGCACGGGGCGCACCGAGTGTTTGAAGTTGAAGAGGCCCTCCTTGACCCCGAGCCAACTGCCCAGGTCCAGGGCGTTGGCACAGGCGGTGGACATGCCCACCAGACGAACCTTGTTCTTGGTGGAGGATGAAATGTAGTTCATTCGTGAGACGATGATTTCGAGAATAGGACCTCGATCACCGGCCAGCAAGTGAATCTCGTCAATAATCACCAGGCTGACCTGCCGCACATATCCTCTTGTCTGCCAAGAGCGCGAAATACCATCCCACTTCTCCGGAGTCGTGATGATGATGTCGGCGTCCTTGATCGTCCTCGTGTCCGGGGTGTTGTCGCCAGTCAGCTCGACAATCTTCAATCCCAAGGGGCGTGCCAGTCTCGCGCCCCAGTCCCGCACCCGCTCACGGACAAGTGCCTTCATGGGCGCAATGTAAACGACCTTGGACTTGGGCCGCTCCCGGAAAGCCCACCACATGGCCAGTTCCGCCGCCACCGTCTTCCCACTGCCGGTTGGAGATCCCAGGAGAACGTTGGCCGGCGTGTGGTAGAGGGTGTGGAATATCTGCGTCTGCATGGGGTTGAAGAACTGAAACCGCTGCGCGTAGATGTCCTCCAGGCCAGCGTTCTTCAGGGCCGAGATGGGCAGTGGCTGCAGGTTGAGGAGTTCCGTGTACACGCTCTCCGTGTCTGGCCGAATGAGATGCTGAAACGACACGGGCGTGACGGTCTCGGCACCGAGCCATCGATCGGACACGGCTCGAACATAGATCTGCGTCGGCAGCGGATCGGACAGGGGAATGGTGAAGTTCAGTTCGTGGTCATCATGAAGCTTCCTCCTGTTGAGAATGAAGAACTCGTGATGATAGATCTCAGACGTGTCAGAGTTCTCCACCCAAATATAGAAAGATTCAGACGTTCCGTGGATCTGATCCCTCCATTGAAAGTCCGGGACGACGTAAAGCTTGACACGCAACACGTCGCGGTTCAGCGGAGCCGTCTCGGCCTCGACGTGGACCGTGGGGAAGTGGCTCAGGATCTTGGCGATGTTCTTGCCCGCACTGTGGTTGTGTACCAAGCTTCCGATTTCAGCAGCATCCATTTCTTTCATGGCCTCAATCGTCAGGTGATCCCTGGCGTCCAGTTGGTTGAGAACGGGCTTTGCGAGATCAAACTGGTGAAGGGGATGTTGGAACGGCCAGATGCGCCTTTCGATCGACTTGGACAGGGTCAGGAGAACCAAGCATTGGTGACCCCATCTCCTGTTTAGGGCCAGCATGAACAGGGCTCGACAGATTCGGCCAGACTGCTGGGCCACGTAGTTCATGTCGTTGGACATTGCAAAGTCGTCGAGCTGCTGTCTGGAAATGTGCGACTGTAGCAAGATGTTGGTCTTGGACTGTGG
Organism: Claviceps citrina; assembly: GCA_018360365.1. NCBI lineage: Eukaryota > Fungi > Ascomycota > Sordariomycetes > Hypocreales > Clavicipitaceae > Claviceps > Claviceps citrina. The sequence goes on along the minus strand of SRQA01000245.1, from coordinate 9,773 downwards.
AGTGTCAATTCCTCCTTCGACATCGCAGGGGACGACATTCTGCCTCAGATGCGTCAGCTCCTTCGCCTCCGCGTCCCTCGACTGGATGTTGTCGAATTCGCCGCTCATGCTGATCATCTTCAGAACGTCTGCCTCTGTTGCTTCCGGTTGCATCAAGGTGTTGAACACCTGGATGCTTGTATGCAGAATGTAGTACTGGCTTGCGATGCGGCCAATGTCCTTGCTTCGCAGCTCCTCGGTCCTCTCATTGTAGATGATCATCTGGCACTGCTGCAGGGTTTTGGCAGCCTGAATCGCCAGTTGACGCCTCCTCTGCACCAGCGTTGGATCATCGCGGAACTCGGCCCACTCGATGCCATACGAGGTCGGGCTCCGTTGCATGCGAACAAACAGATAAGAGTAACCAATCCACTGCACGGCGTCCTGGATCGAGGTCACAGTTCCCAGGGCGATTTCAGCGTTGAGATTGTCGACCAGTTTCGCAGAGAACTTGGACTCGATCGGCTGTTGCTCTGTAACAGCTCGCAAGTAGTGTGCAAGCTTGTCGTGGTTCGTGCAAATCATGCCAATCCCAGTGTCCTCGAACTGCGGGCGACCGGCACGGCCAAAGATCTGCAACACATCCAGGATGCCCAGGTCTACGAACTTGCCATCTTGAGCACTATACACCTGAGTCCCCTTGATGACGACGGCAGCAGCCGGCAGGTTGACGCCCCAAGCCAGCGTGGCAGTGCAGCAGAGCACCTTGAGAACACCGTCGGCAAAAAGTCGCTCCATGAGATTCCGGTCCGCCCTTGCCATTCCTGCGTGATGGATTCCGATTCCCTTGGACAAAAGCTCGCGAATGTCCTTGGCACGGCTGGACTTCATATCGCGAGAGGCTTGGTCATACTTGGGATGGCCGCTTGGGTCGAACAAGTCGACGCAAAACTGCTCAATCGCCTTCTGATGAAGCATTCTGGCAGTGACCATGGTGTCTCGCCGTGAATGCACAAACACCATGACCTGATGATCTTTTTCAAGCATTTCCTTGACCTTGTCAAAGGCAACAGTATCCAAGTTTTCCTTGTACTGCTTGGAGCCCGCCTTGCCCTTGACGCCGATGAAGTGCTGTTCCAGAGGGACTGGACGGAAAGACGCATCAAAGTAAAAGAGACCAACTTGCTTATTGACCTTGAGAAAATCGGCAACATCCACATAGTTGGGCAACGTGGCACTGAGACCAACGATCCGAATCAGCGACTGTGTGCTCTCCACCTGCCGCTCCGTTCGTGCAACGAGCGATTCGAGCACAGCACCTCGTTCATCATGGAGCATGTGAACCTCATCGATGATGAGGAGCCGCACCTTCTGGACGAGTTCCGTGTCTCCCGTGCCTTTTCTCGTGACAACGTCCCACTTCTCAGGAGTCGTGACAATGATTTGTGTTTGCACAATTTCCGATTTCGTGAGCTGCATGTCACCAGTGTATTCACGGCATTTGACACCCAGCCAAGCGAGGCGTTTGCCCAGCTTCTCGGTGACTTCCGCCGCCAGGGCCTTCATTGGCGCAACATAGACAATCTTGAAGTCGTCAACGTCAACCGCAAACTCGGTCGCATCAGGGCTCTCCAGGGGATTCGGGCACACATGCTGGCCGATGGTATGTAGTATTGTGAGCATGGCAGCGTCAGTTTTACCCTGAGAAAAGCATTCGTCAGTCGATGGTCCCTAGCCATGCCAGGGTTCCTCCAAAGCCAGTCAGTCCCAAACTTACGGCACCGGTTGGTGCGCAAATCAGCATATTCTCACTCATCTTGTACCCGACGGGATAGACCAGACTCTGCATGCGATTCAGCGTCTTGTATCCTCTGAAGGTATTCCGACACAAGCCATCCAGATCAGAGATCTTGACAAGCTTCTCTCCAGGGCCGGGCACCCCCTTGCGTCCAGCTGGAACGGAATACTCTTCGTACTTGTCGAACTGGAGATGCGTGGTCCCGACTGGCAGACCGTACTTCTTGCCAGTGACGCTCAGCGTATTCCCAGCCTGATATGACCGGTACACGTGCGGGTACTGAGGCTCTTTCTTGCTGGCGGGCGCAAGAGACGCATTCTTGTGCTCGAAATCTTGACGTCCAAGTGCCGCCTCCCTTTCTGATCTGGTCATAAGGCGGCCACTGCTGGCCTCTTGCGGACTCTGGGTTTGGAGCGACGCCAAAATGTCACCCTTCTTGGACAAGACATCAATGATGAAGTCGAAGTCATCGAATCCAACCAGGTCGGTGAGCTCAGCCTGCAACTGCTCATTGGACCGACCCGACGCAAGCAAGCTCGTCAGTTGACTCTGGAAAACGTCTGATGATAATCCGTTCTTTGATGCAATCTCGGCAGACCGGTCGAAAAACCAGGCCGAGCCACTCTCTCCGACTCTTGGACCGGCATCGTCTGGGTCCGCAAAGTCACTCCCATATTCATACTCGTCGTCATCCGAGATGAAGTCCCATACATCCTGGGCACTCTTCCCCGGCGAGTACTCTTCCCAATCGTCGTCGTCATCGTCGAGATGGCTCTCTCCAGATTTGAGAGAGGTAGGGAGCGCAAGGCTTGCGAGGGCGGCCCGCATGGCTGTGAATTGTTCTCTCCATTCTGCCTCTGCAGTCACGAGTCCGGCCGACGCCATGACGACCTGGGCAGTATTTGAGGGGGGTACGATTGGGGGTTGGATGCAATGATGGGGGATGGAGAATGTTTCCGTCGACGTTGACGGCTACGATGTGTCAGCACAGCGACTGACCAGCCCCAGTCCACAAGTCATTCACTGGTGGGGCATGATGACAGCGTGTGTCGTAGCATGTGTCGTAGCGTGTGTCGTGTCGGGCAAGTAAGAAGCAAGTATTCACAAACGCATCATCCTAGACACCCTCATCCCCGCCATAAACTTATCTCTCGAGACAAAGTCGCCATCGCCTCAGCCAAGTCCGTCCCGCACGCAAAGCACCCCATCATCCGCCAAACCGACCGCCCACCATGAAGCTTCACTACATTGGCGTAAGTCGCCACATGACATGACCGCTTCTTCTTTCCCCCGCCGCGCAAATGCTCACCCCCAGCGTCCAGATCATCCGCAACGAGAACAAGCCCGCGCACGAGATTGTCGCCGAAAAGGAACTCAGCGCCTATTCCCGCTTCACCCGTAACAAGTCCGTCTCCGCATCCTCTTTCGTGTGTCCATGGCCGAAGAGAACAAAAAACAATTCAAGAACGAAACTCTTCCTCTCCCGCCCCCTTTTCCTCTTCCTCCTTTTGGCTGCTCATCGTGTCAAAACCCGCGAGAGCGAGCCCTTCCCTCGCAGCCAACACAAAGACTTTTCTATAATCCTTCTTAAATCAGACCTATTTCTTCCCTCTAAAAGCAAAGAAAGGAAAGGAAAAGGAGAGACGAAGAAATACTCAGTTTCGCAAAAAAGCAACCTCTCACTAACTAGCCACCAACCCCCAGCTATGGCGAATTCATGACCCTCTTCGCCAAGACGGTCGCCGAGAGAACAAAGCCTGGACAACGACAGGATGTCGAAGAACAAGGTGACTACCACCTCCCACGGCCCATCCACGGCCACGCGACCCCCCCCCCCCCCCCCCCCTCAACCAACAGACCGACCTACCAACCCAGAAAGAGCGCCCAACAAGTCCTAATACCATCTCTCATTCTTCTAGACTACACATTCCACGCCTACGGCCGCTCCGAAGGCGTCTGCGGCATCATCATCTCCGACCACCAGTACCCCGCCCTCGTGGCCCACCAGCTCCTCAGCAAAGTCGTCGACGAATTCCTCGCGAGCCATCCACGCTCATCCTGGCAGAGCGGAACCCCGGAACTGCCCATGCCCGAGCTCAAGCAGTATCTCGACAAGTATCAGGATCCCCAGCAGGCGGACAGCATCATGAAGATTCAGAAGGAGCTTGACGAGACCAAGATTGTCCTGCACAAGACGATTGAGAGCGTCCTGCAAAGGGGAGAGAAGATTGACGATCTGGTGGCCAAGAGTGACGGATTGTCTTCGCAGAGCAAGATGTTCTATCGTATGTTGTTACACTCACCGTGCGCTAGTTGGGATCGATGATCCTGAAGATGCTATTCTTCTTCTTCTTCTGCTTCTTCCGTTTACTAACCGTCTTCAACTGTCAGAGCAAGCCAAGAAGCAAAATTCCTGCTGCGTGTTGATGTAAGCTGGAAAGGTAACAGCAATCCTGATGAACAAGGTGGGAAAACGTCTCGTTCTGAAGCTAGCCCTGGAAAAGTACTTTATAGAATGGGCCTACACTTCCGGTGTGCAAATCCCACTCTCAAGCACCCCAACTGCCACTACTCATTCATCCCCGCGTCTTCACCTACCCGCTGTCAGAAGAGACCCAGAGGTTTCTCGTTTGTCTCAGCCCCGTGCTGGCAATCTCGCGTGGCTAGCCTAGCAAACGAAGACAGATGGAGGCATTGCAATGACGACCATGGAGTGAACTACTTAATGCTATGAAGAATTCTTCAACAGAGCCGATGCCACGCCGGCTCTTTCCTTCTATTTACGGACATCTCTAGTAATATTCTGAGTAAAAAAAAATCATCGCTATTTCCAAGCTGCAAATGATGCGCTCTTGTCATCCAGCCTTGTAGTTCCAGCCCACGGTGAATGCTACCACTAACAAATCCCACCTGTACAAAAAAAAAAAAAAAAAAAAAAAAAAGGGTAAAAGGACTAAACTCATGCCCTGAATGTGAAATGACTAGGGCAAAAATCGTGTCTTTGGAGCGCTTCCAATGTATTCAGATATGGCATCTTAGGGGTATCAGATCAAGGCCGCCATGGGATAGGTAGGGGGCCCGCCAGTCGATTTTCGCCTTGATAGACGAATGTGTAAGCTCCGGTGTATTATTGAGCGTCTGGGCCTCCAGAACCACTGGTCTCTTGAGACTGTAGCCGATATATATCTCATACCCGTCCCAAGACTGCACGCTCATTCTTTCTGCATGTTGCCAATGGTGACAAAACATCCTTGTTGGGCTCGATCGATCGGAATGTTGCGACATCTGTCTCGATGGGGCGGCTTCCGCTTACTGGATGCATTCGCAAAGGCCCCAGAATATGACGCCGATCGCTGGGTACACTGATTTGACGCGCACTAGAATTCTGTGCAGCATCTTGGACGACTTCTGTTCCTGCTTCGCCGGTTTCCTCCTCTGAGAGGCTGCCTTGGCTGGGGGTCGAAGATGACTGGACACCAGTGGTGTGCGTGTAGGCCGCAGCTCTCGACCTCTTATTCTGTGGCATTGCAGTAGTTCCCGTTCCGGAAAACGCAATTTTGCCGTTGCGTTTGGATGGCGGCGGTAAAGGCTCCTCTTGTCCGGGACATTCATCTGTCAGGTCTCCTAGATCAGACTTTGAGTGAGACGAACTGGACTCTTGTTTCGGTGACGGAACGTGGAATTTGGATCGCAGCTGATGTCGACCATCTTCGCTCTGTTGACTTTCAATGGGCAAATTCGGCCTCCGTCCTCTCACGGACGCAAGTCTCATTATATGAGGTGCAGGTGAGTTCTCGCTGTCGTGATTGTCCACGTCTTTAGATATGCCATGCGATGGTGTGAGCACAACCGGAGACGTATCGGAATTCGCCTCGGAGCGGGTATGTACAGGCTCGAAGCTTAATGGCGGGAGAAGCGGCGAGACACGGTGCTCACTGCTATTTCGTCTAGAGGCAGGTACCACCTGTTGTAGGAAGTCATTTTCGCTGTCCTCTCTTGGTTCCCATGATTTGTCTTGCGCCTTCTGTCGACTGTCCAGGGGCGACGCTGCGCCGCGGCGCTCGAGAAGACTTGCAAACATAATGCTGTATCGCTCCAGGGTGACATCGGGTATCTTAATATCCAGAAACGGCTCACGGCTGGGTGTCTCTGATGAGCCCCCAAAAGTCTGCGGATCAAGTGTATAGCTTTGAATACTGTCATCAGGTGGTAAGATTTCGGGGTATCGTTGTGTTTTCGGTGTTGGAGGCTCTGTGAAAGACCTTTCTAGTGGTTTTCTTGAGGCTATGGGAGGAAGGTTGCGTGCACTTCCACACGGAGATCCACGAGGGCTCACCGTATTGGAAATCGTTCTCGTGACGGTTGCATTGAACGGTGGCGTCGGTTCGGTGTGACTCCGGTCTGTGTGCTTGAGACGCTGGGACTTTGATCTACCGAATAATCCCCATCTTTTGGACTTTGTTCTCGTCAACCCATCCTTTGGCAGCTGCTCGTCAGCCCCGTTGCCCTTTGGGGCAGAGACCGTGGTTACGACTTGTGGTTGCCCCGAAACGGAGAAAATATCATGATCGACCGTAGGGCTTCCAAAAGCCATTCCAATGGCTATGACGCCCGTTCCACCAAAGTCATCGATTGGGGGCCTGTCATGGCCTGTTGGCATCATTTTCTCTCCTTCTTGCCAAGTTCTGAATAGCGCAGGGCCGCTTCGCATCGGCCGGAGATGCGGTTGACATCCACTTTGTGAAACACTCTCCATGTCTACCGTGATGGAAACAGATGCTGATCCCTTCTCGACAGCACCTGGACGAGCATATTGGTCGGGTATCCTTCGATGATCTGGAGGTGCTCGCCGGCATATCGATTTCGCTCGTTGAAGATGCTCCATCGCGGGCTGTGATTATATTCGCTGTTGATATTTCGTGAAACTGTCGGTTACATGAACCGCAGGCAGCACCGTATTCAAGACAACCTTTTCCTTCTATCACGACTCGTTGGGCATGATCCGACGACTGTTGAGGGCCAATTCGCGGGGGTTTCTTGCTTCCGATGAGTGCTTTGGCTCAGAGAGAAAATAATACAAGTAGAGTCGGAGACCACCAAAGCAGCCCAGCGAATTGCCTTGTGAGGGGCGTGTCACATTCAGTCGCTGCCTTGAGCAAGCATACGGTCGAAGTATGGTGGCAGCAAGGGCGTTAGGCCTGAAGTTCGGGATCGCAAACGACAGACCCATGCATCCAATATATGCCAGCGTTCTATGACTATAGTTCCAAGCCGAGAGAGTGTGAGTCGATTCGGGTTAAGTGAGGTGTAGGGGTTTCAAACATGAACCACGAGTCGGCCCACCGGGCCAAGATTAATAATTGATGGTCACAAATTACAATCCTCAAGGGCTCCAAAGACGTCGAGGGTCGAGGGAGGCCTGGCCGGCTCGAGACTAAGGACTATAGGCAAAAGGGAGCATGCCGAGTTTCCTCTTCCTGTCCGTCATACTCTGCTTGCGTACACGGTACAAGGCGGCCGTGGCGGGCCAACTGCGCCGGCGGGCTCTCCACCCGATCATCTCGGCGTCTTGGTATCCCAAGCAGGGCGACTTTTGGGCAAGGCATTCAGGTAGCGTCGTAGTTTTGGCAGCGAACCGCCTGTGCGGCTGTTTGCTGTTTGCCAATCCCCCAGCCCAGGGTGCTGCCCAGTGCCCACCCATGCTCCGATAAATTTGGCGGGAAGGGCTGATTCGAAGATGGAGGGGCGCCAAATTGAACGGGCCCTCCCCCTTTCCAGTGTTTCCAGTGTCCACTGCCTGACAAGTTGACAATGAGCTCCTGCCATGATTCATGAAGCTAGACGAGCAGAAATGAAGCTCGAAGCGGAGTCCCGGGCCAAGCTCAAAGATCGAGATTCGAGAGTCAAGAAGATGGAGTATTAGCCTGCCTTTGCGACGTGTCCCGCGCCGCCACGCGTGCCGCTTGCATCTGGGCGATTGGAAGGGGCGATGAAAGCTGGGTGGCTGCTTCCATCATTGTCGACGATCGTATTTTGGCGCGAGTCCTGTTTAGACTCTGGACAAAACAGCCAGCATTTGTTACAGGAATCGTTTGAAAAAGCGTCCGTGGTGCGGCCGCGCTGAACGAGCCCTCGGAGTTTGGAGGGAAGGAGCGATTAGACTCCAACCGTCAACGGTACGCCTTTGACTGCCTGCCACCAATCGAGCCCGGCCAAAATGGGCAGTTTGGAGAGCATCGGGGCCAATGAGGACACGGGCAACTCCATGTCTCGTCTTTTCTTTGTCCACATGGCACACAACGGTCCTTGGACTCCTCTGTCCCGACCTCACGACCAGACTGTATTGCGGGCGCAAGCGTGCTTGCCTCGGCGGCGGTCTCGCCCGTGGCCGGGATTACGATTTGCGCCGTCAGCGATCAACTAACTACCTAGCAGTAGGTCTTCCATTCACGAGTCGACTCTACCTCAGATCGGAACCTGATGGCGCCTAGGCAATCATGGGGAAGAGGAAGCATCGCGACTATGACGGCCCGCCAAGCCTCATAGTGTGCCGAGAAGACGGAGACGGCTTCTATATTCGGCGCATGCATATGCATTCGTAGATATCGTTCAAACTGCTTCGCATGTATACAAGGAGCAACGAAAACTCGAGTCTTGAAAGCCGACAGTACTCTAGAGACTAGCGCTCACGAAACCCCGATCATGCGGACGTAAGGTGTGACGAGTTACAACGATATCCTGAAGGATTCTGAAACAAAACAAGGATGAGGACGGAGGCTGATAAAAGCCGTAGAGAAAAAGACGGAGTCCACTTTAGTCTATTGCGGCAACTCCGTGCGGTCAGAATCCGCGAAACGAGTCATGGTTCTCTTCTCTTTCCCCTGCCTGGTACTACATATGTCATAGGGTGTGTGCTTTAAAATGACTTTCTTCCGCTTCGAGCGCAAGATGTACTCCAATGTCTCGTTCCTGGGATCGGGTAAGTCTAATTTGGCCCTTATTATTCCACCAAGTTCTTGCCACGAGAGTGACAATGAAAAATACAAACTAGGTACCTACCTATTTGGACTACGCCGAGAGGAAAGGTGCCGAGGGCCAAGGACAGCTTAGAAGAAGATGATGGCCATTGCTGTTCCTTTCTGTGCGAACATCATCATTTGCTTCCGTCTTTGGCAGTACTTCATAATTCCATGCTTCTGTCATTGCTCGACACAGTCCGATGGGCGTGCCGCTAATGCCTCCCGTCGTTAAGTCCCAGGCTTCGGACTATAATATCAAGAGATTATGGGTCTAGGATTCGACAGTTCAAAACCTAAATATGTGCCCAGTAAATTCTGCAATGTCGTTTAGGCTGTAGTGCGAGCACTGATGGCCTTGGGGGCACAAGCCGGCAGACAGGTTCGTCGCTGATGATGTCCTATGCCTGGTAGCCTTGACACCATTGACCACCACCACGTCTGAGCATTCAGGTTCGAGCGATGAACCGCTGGTAGAGACACAGTTTGTATCGAAACCAATCGATTGCGATCTTGGGATCTGGACTGGGTTTCCATGGTGGACTTGCGCGTCAAACTTCTTCGACGCTGGGGCCACGGCTGAGCGATCAACGGCTGAACAGCAACCGGACAACATGGAGATTGGCTTCTCACATCGATGCCCTCACGGGAATTCTAGTCTCTCTCTCGAAGCGAATCCGCAGGCTCTCAGATGAAACCAAGGGGGATGCCATGTTCGTCATGAACCCATCACGCGGAAATTGGGTATGTGGGGTTCGAAAAAAAAAAAAGCCCGACAGAAGAAAGTCGGTGATGAAGCTGCTGCAAATATCGTAGACAGTAGGGCAGGTTACAGGCCGCAAAGTTGTGTGTGCTCCGTTTCGATTCCATAGCTCCCTGTCGCCCGTGGTCACGTGTGTGGAACCCTTTAGATAGTCATCTCGCTTTATTGCAAAGAGCGCAGTCACCGCCCTTTGCCCTGTGCGCCACTAGGGCACACA
>SRQA01000244.1:0-28291 GCA_018360365.1 Claviceps citrina | reverse complement strand
TAAATAACTTTTTTATTTCTTTATATAATTACTTTATTAATATAATAACTTTAATATATTATCTTATAATAAGGAAAATCTACTCTTATATATATTATAATAACATATATAAATTTTCTTTTCTAAACTAATTTATTCCTAAAAAAAGGTTTTTTAAAATCTTAGCTATATAATAGCTTATATAATAAAACTTTTTATAATTTATATTATTAAATACTTTATAAAGTATATTAAGTATATTATAGTATTCTAGTAGTATATTTACTAATTTTATTAATAAATTACTTTTTCTTACTTTTTTTTAATTTATTTTTATTAGTAACTTAAAATAAATAATAAAATAAGTAATATTAGTATTAGCTAGTATTAAATTTACTATAACTTAGCTATTTCCTAGCCTTAGGAATACTTTAATATAAAATCTTATATTAGCTCTTAAAGCTAGGGCACTTTCCTAAGTATAAGACTTTGTTTTCTTTATATTAAGTCTAGTAATATTTAAATAAGTTACTAAATTAAAGTAATTACTTTTATATATAGTAATAGTATAGCTACTTTTCTTATAAATATTATAATTAGGTTTTAGGTAATTTAGTCTTATATAAAAAAATTTTTATACTTATAATATATAGCTTTTTTTTCCTAGCTTTACTATAAAGTACTTAGTTAGTTATTATTCTTTTTATTTAGGTTTAGTAAAGTTTTTTTTTTAAAAAAGTTACCTAAGTTTTCCTTTTATTATACTTAAAAAAATTATTATAATTATTTTTATTATTATTAGATTTATAATAAAAGATATATTTAGTAATAAGTTTATATTAATTTATTATTTATTTATTAATAATTAAGTATATCTTTAAGCTATAGTTAAGGCTTATTTAAAAACAGCTTATTTTATTCTTTATATTTAATTAAAAAAAAAGTTTAATATAGGTTTATTTTTATTTTTTAAAAAATATTTTAAAGTTAGTATAATTTACTTATTTAAAGCTAATAAGCTTTAATTATATACTAAGAAAATAGCTTTTTTAATTATTTAAGTCTCTTTTAAGCTAGTTATAAAAGTTAGTTTATAAAAAAAGATTTTTAATATAATTATTATAAATCTTTTCTCTTATAGCTTAATATTACTTTATAATACTAATAAGGTAAGTGTTACGTGTTGGTTCCCTCACGCATAAGGGGGAAGTCCACTAGTCGGGTAGGACTTTATTATAAAGGTTATAAAGGGTGCTACACCTTACACCTTAGTTATAATAAGTGCTAAAGTATACATAGTATATATATAAGTGTATAATTAATAATATCTACCTAAGTCTAGCTAAATCCCTCCTTTATAGTAAGGGTACCCACGTATTTATAAAGGTCCCTTCTAAACTATAATAAGTCCTAGGGGCATAGAAGAAAATAGCTTATCCTAAGCTAAAAGGAGAGAAAGAAAACACTAAGGAAATATTAAATAAAATAATTATAATCTAGAAAATAAAACGCAGTCTTTTGCGCCTAAACTAGTAAGTCCTTCTTAATTATTAGCTATACTAGTATCTATGCTCTTATTACCTTTATTATTATTACTTTTTATAGAAATACCTTTATTATTATTATTATCTTTGCTATTATCTTTACTATCCTTCTCTCCCTTATTTATAATATAAAAAACATTAAAGAATAGTTAGATTTATATAAATAGGACTTATAGAATATAGTAGAGAATAACCTAATATAGGTAGGTGTGTAGGGCATGTAAAGCGTAGATATTTAGGTTTACTATATAGTTTTAGGCTAACTTCTAGAGTCCTTTAAGGTTAGGGTTATTATAACTAAACTTAATAATATTATAGAACGCAAGTAGCGCGCTATAGGTAGCTATATAGTATAGCAAGACTTATCTAGAGGGGTAAAATATAAGACTATAAAAAGTAGCAGTAAGAGTATCTAAGAGGTTAGTAAGGTTAGTAATTTTATTATAAATCTTATTATAAGTTTTATTATAATCCTCTTGCTATCTAATAATATATATTAAGTAATAGCAAAGAAAGATAGAAAATATACTAATAATACTATAGCTATAGATTAGGTATTAAAATCCGCAGGTTATGTTATAGAGTCTTAGTGTAAAGAATTTAAGGATCTAGCGCTCTGCCTACAAGACTGCCTAGCCTAGTAAATAGTAGTTAATTATAGAGTTTATATTATTAAGGGTAATTTTAGTATATACCTAAATATTCTAAGTAGTAAAGAGTAGGTTTATATTATAACAAATTCCTTCTAGTAGCTAAATAAGCCCTTCTATGCTAAGCTTTATAGTATATTAGCTAAATTTATAAATAAGTTTATTAGTGTAGTGCTATTAGTTTATTTCTAAGTTATTATAGCAAAAACACTCCTTAAGATTCTTATAGATTTGCTTAAGCTATTATAAGAGAAAGAGTTAGTAATAGTTACTTTTAATAAGGTAGAGAATATTAGTTAAGTAGTATAATTTAAATACTATTAGTAGGTTATTACTACTTTACTAGTTATTAAATATTATAAGTAAACCTCCTCTTTTTATAACTTTAATTAGGTTACTATGCTTATAGAGGGCAGCGTAAGTGTTCTTATATAAGGTAGGGAGGTTATTTAATAAGTAGCCTAGCTCTCCTCTAGTGTAAATAGCGCTATATCTAATTATTATATAATACATAAGGGCTAGTAGTAAGAGTATTATAACTTATAAGATACTTAAGGGAAGGTTTATAAAGAAAGGTAATAGACTTTATATTAGGGTTATTAATAGTAAAGGATTAAAGAGGTTTAGGTTATATAGTTAGTAGGAGGCAGTGTAGTTAGTGTCTTATTAAGGTAAAAGGAAAGTAAGTTCCTAGGCTCCTATATTTATAATGTGTTATTCTATAGCCTTATAATAAATCTAAGGTTATAAGAGGTATAACTTTATAGCTTACACTTAGTTATTATATTTACATAGGGTTTTATGCCTTTTAGAAGGGGATTCCTACTAGGGATATCTAAGTTTAATTCTTATAAAAGTAAAGTAACTATTTAGGATAATAAAGCAACGTTCTTTAGTTAAGTAATTTAGTAATTATATAGTAAAATTAAGCTAAGCTCCTAGTAAAACAAAAAGAAAAGAAAAGGAAAGAGAAGGGCAAAAGCAAGAAGTAAATAGTAGTATATAAACTATAAAATCCCTTAAGGGCAAGGCAGTTATTAGCACTAAGAATAAAACTATTATAGTAAGCTAGCGCTAGCGCTACTAGTAGGGAATCTCCACAGCCTTTTAGCAGCTAGCGCGCTAGTTAGGCTAGAATTATTAGTGCTAGCTAGGGATAATAACCCTGCTAAGCGCTTATTACTAAATACTAGCTTCTAAAGCATGCTTAGCTTTTTATTTATAAAGCCGCGTTAGTTATAGAATATAGTAGTTTTACAAAGGGTATTAACCTCTAACTATAGGGTTATAACATTCTATTTTACAGTCTATAGCAAGGATACGCTAGCTTTAGCAAATTCTAGCAAACAAAGGCACTAATCTATATCCTTCGCGTTTTTATTAGTTATAGTAGTAGCCTTAGTAATTATCTTCTTAACTATCTTAGGATTATTACTTACTATGCTATAGACTTTAAAAAAAAGGCAGACTCCTTTAAGTACTTAATTAAGCTAAGCCTCTTAGTTTATAAAAGCTAATAGTAGGTTATTTATATATTTCTCTAGGGCTTTAAGTCTTATAGTATAGGGTTTGTAAGGCGCTAATATAATAGTATAGTATTTACACATAGAGCGCGGGGTAGTAATTATAAGGGGGTTTATTTTATTTGTAGTTAGGACTTTAGCTAGGTTAGACTATTATAAAAAAGCAAGGTAGCTACTAAGGGTGCTATTAAGGGCACTAAATAAAAAGCAAAGTTATTTAGTAATAATAACCTCCTATACTAGTAGCTACGTTATCTATTCCTTTCTCTAGCAGGAACCACCCTTTAAATAAATATAAATAGTAGTTTTTAAGCTATCCCTAGTTATATAAACTACTAGTACCTCTAACTAACTTTTGCAGGCCTTTAGCTAGTCTATAGAGGAGTTAACTATAGTATAAATTTTAACACATATAGTAATAACCTTAAGGTATAGCTAGTATAAGGGGTTGTTCTTATTAATACTAAAGCTATCCTCCGCGATTTCGGCGCTAGCCTTGCTAAATTCCACGCTATACACAAAAAGGGTATTAATAAAGGTCTATAGCTTTCGCCCTTAGCACTTATTATTAGTATACTACTAGATAGCATAATCCCTAGTAAATTTATTATCCTTAGGAAGATCTAAGTTATTATTATTATCTAGCTACTATAGGCTACTATTTACATAGCTAAAGTAGTAGAAATAAAAACGTAGGTTAAACCCCTAGATATACTTAGGGATATCCTATAGTATAACATATTATATATTCCGTGTCTTCCTATACTTAGGCAGGGGTTTATAATTACTAGGCCTATCCTAGGCGTTAGTAGTATTATCCTACTACTTATTAGCTTAGTCTAGGGATAGGAGGTCTTTTATAGTTATACCCTCTAAGGCAAGATCCTTATAGTTAATACTAAAACCTTCCTTATTCTTAAAGCTATAGAACTCCTTACTAAATATAGGTTATCCCTTATTATTAGTATTAGCCTTAGTGTTGATATCAACGCAACGGGTCGGGTTAACGTGGACCCGGCGCATCCTGATTGGCCGCATCCGAGCTCGCCTCGGATGGGTGGCCAGTGCGCCGGTCACATGACCCACAACTTTGCGCGTCACGAAAACCACCAAAAGGCCTCCCACTTAGCCAGCTAGATAGTAATATTAATAACATTAACTAGAATCCTAGTACTTCCTTTTGCGCGCGCATTGCTTGTTATTTCTTGTACCTTTATTATTAATTTGCCTGTGTACGAATTAACACTAATTAGTGGTGATTACACTACAGATTAGCTAGATTTATGCATCCTGTAGAATACTAGTTTCCGCTTATAGTAGCTAATTTTTTATGAAATTAGTAGAGTTAATCCTACCAAACGAAGGAAGTAATATAGAAGAGATAATTTCGCGATTACAAATAGATTTAATCTATCCCCTTTAGGGAAGCTCTTTAGGGTCTATTTGCAGAGCTATTTTGTGCTAAGAAAGGAAGCTTACTATAGCACTGTGCTGCTTACTTTAATAGGTATGATTTTTCCTCTTTCTAGCCTTAAACGCCTGTTAGAGGAATTATTACATCTCTTGTCTATCACGAGATTTATTAAGCCCTTAATTTAATTAAATCTATTAGTCTAGACTAACAACTGCCACGGATTTCCACCCTTTTACCTACACTATTACCTGCTTTACTATTTTTCTATTAGATTTCTATTCTCTTTACTACTAAATATAACATATATTTATAGGTAAACAAAGCCCCTAATCTGTTAATCTTAATAATAAGATCCTAGAGCTCCCTTGGATCCTATTAACACATAGAAAAGTAATTATAGCAGACTAGCACAAGCTTAACCTATTAGATTTTAATCTTAGCAAAGCTATAAGTGCTAAAATATATAGCTAAATCGCTTTCTTTATTATAGAAGCTAAGACTAAAGACCTTTTTAGTGAGCTCCTTTAGCAGAAGTTTAGAGACTAATTCACAGACTAGACTAAAGAAGCCTTTAAACATGGGAACACTAAGGTTGTTTGCGTTTTTTGTAACTTCCTATAAAAACGCAATATTTACTTCCTGTTAGACTGATTATCTATTGCTAGCAAGCTTGTGATAGTAATATAAGCTAAGACTAGACTAAGGGATCCTAATAGAGAGTTATTATATCCCTTATAATTAAGATTATGTTTACTAGCGAGCAGGCATAGCAACTATCCTCCCTCTTACTACAGCACCCTATATTAATAGCTTTAGGAATCACCTTCCTAGACATAGCAAAGAGCAGCACTAAAGAATTATTTATATCTTTACCTTATAAGGAATTCCTCTCTTCCTCTATTTGCTTTAACTACCTTTCTTATAGTATAACCTAGGAATTAATAAGGTTATAGAAGACCCCCCTAAACACCCTATGAGATTAGGCTCCCTAAATCCCTATAACGCTAGCTAGCAGTATTAAATCCTATAATAAGTTATAACCCTATAGGCAACCGCAAGCTCTTACAGAACCTAGAAGATTACTACTACTAAGGGAGCTAACTTAACCCTTAGTAGGGACTAAGTAATATTTCCCTTACTTCTCCCGCTCCTGCTAGGAGCTTTTACAAACTAGACTAACCTCCTGCTATAGTTAATATAGTAGATTAGTAGAGATATTTATACGCTATAGAAGCGGCACCTTATAGGCCTCTCTAAGGCTTAGGGCAAAAGCTAACGCAATAGTTAGCTCCCCTAGGCCTTCCTAACTTTAATAGAAGGACCTATAGGAACTTCTAAGACCTAGGGCAGGCCCTGAATTTAGCGCTAACTATCTAGTTAGCTCCCCCAGGCCTTCCTGACTTTAATAGGAGATCTTATAAGCCTACTTAACAATAGCCCTAAGGGTTAGTTCTAGACCTAGGCATTAAAGCAGCTTGGATGCGGGATTTGCTACTATAACAAAGGCCTAAGGGAAATGTTCCTTAATAAGGATAATAGTAATGTACTACCGCACCTAATAATAACCTTAATTATTAGAGATCTTATAAGCATTTTTATCCTCTACTTTACTCCCCGCTAGAATTAGACCTAGTAATAGCATTATAGAAGATTATAGACCTTTACAAGATTTACTCTAATAAGGAAAAGTACGGTAAAGAGATGTATAACTTCTTTAACAATAAGCTAAAGACTTTCTAAGCCCTTTGTAAGTAAATTAATCTCCTAGAGTCCCTCTTCTATAAGGCATTTCCTATAATGCTTAAAGGAAAAGCTTTAATATATTATAAGGACTTTCTCCTTAGCAAAGGTATAACTTTTACCTAAATAGTTAAATTTATTAAAGACCGCTTTAAAACTATTAACACTACTTAGCTTTATTATAACAACCTTCGTATAATTATGCTACGTAAGGTAATAAGAGAAAACCCTAATAAGAGCATGCTTAAAGCCCTTAACCTCCTCTCTAATAAGATTATCTCTCTTTATTATAGGACTAGAGGCCACGTAAATAATAAGATTAATATATAAAACACGCTTCTCGCCGCTATTAATAATATCCCTAAATGCAGCCTTACAGCCTATAATAGCCCCTCTACATATAAGGACCTAATGTTAAAGCTCTGGAAAAGTATTAGAGTAAAGCAAGCTAAAAGAAACGCTACTAAGTGCGGTGCGTTCTATTAAAAAGAGGCTGAAGTTAACTCTAATACTGCATTCTACACTAATTGTTACTACGGGAAGAATCGTGACTTTTAATAGTAATAACGCAGGCCCTTTATCTATTGTAAGGGCCGCTGCTTTATCTATAAGAAGCAAGGGTGCTAGTCTATAAAGCACTCCGCTAAAGAATATAAGGCGTTACAAAGGCGTTAAAATTAATCTAAATTCTATTATAGCAGGCTAATGGAGCAGAAGTAGTAGCAATTCCTTGCTTATATTAAGGGCAAGGATAATAACAGTAGTGATCCTAATAACCTTAAGTAATTAATCCTTAAGACTAAGGCAATAATAGCTTTATTAGATAAGACTAAAAAGGATAACTACTCTAATCCTCCTGCGGGTCCTTTATAATTCCTTACTATAGTATTGCAAAAGTTAACACTCTTAACAAAGATCCCTAATAGTAGTAAGGTGCTTAAGATGCTTTAAGACTAGTTATTTAAGCACGCCCTTTACTATAGTAATCCCTATAAAGAGCCTTAGTCTAATAATGTTTTCCTTGCTAAAGCACGCTATTTAGAAGAGACTTTTAGAGGCATCCTTCCTAATACTAGCACTGTGGGAGTCTCTATAGTTAGCATTGCTTAAGCCTGAGCTCTTTTACGCCTGTTTCCCTTGCTACAAATTAACTAATCCGCGAGTTAATATAATGTTGCCTTTAGCGCTAGAAAAGCATTGTTACTAGGTTCTTTAAAGGTTCCTATAGTGCTTAGAGAGATTAAATTCTACATGCTGCTAATGGCAATACCCTTCTTATTCTTAATTACTAATATAAACCGCATAAATATAAAGCTTAATAACCTAAGGAACCTGCTAATTTAAGGCATAAAAGAGATCCCTATAACCTGATAATAGGGCTATTTGTAGTAGGATCTTAAGCTAACTACAGTGGTTGCCTTCTTCCTTATAGAAACGCAACTTTAGCAGCTTTATTAACGTTTTAGTTACCCTTTAATTAGAAGACTGCGAAAGGTTCTTCACAAAGCTAGTGAGGAATTTAACCTAAAGATCCTGCAAAAGATTACTAGTTTCTGCAAGTAGTGTTAACTTTATAGCAAGAGCCCTGGCTAATTTAAGTTTACTTTAAAAGATAACTATAAGTTTAATTATAAGATTATTATTAATATCCTCTAAATTAATAGCAAGCTAGTCCTCTATATTATAAATTCCGCTATAGCTTTCTAAGCTGCCTGTTTTCTTAAACTAAGGAAGCAGACTGCTAGAGATGTTTAGGACACTATTAGAGCTTATTAGATTAATAGTTATTTCGGACCGCCTAAATAGATTATTTATAATGCTAGAAAGAACTTTGCGTTAGCTAAATTCTATTAATACGCCTAAGGGTTAGTAATTAAAGTTAACAAGGTCCCTATAGAAGCTTATAATAGCATTAGAAAGGTTAAAAGATATTACACTCCCCTCTAATGTATGTATAGCATTATTAAAAGCAAACTTAGAGACTATATATAGTAAAACTACCTTCTTTAAATAGCTATAAAAGCTATTAATAACTCTGCTAGCCTAAACGGCCTTATTCTAACACTCCTTATGTTTAAGGCATATCCATAACTATTATAGGATTTACTACTAGCGTTTTCTATTATTTAACGCGCTAAAGCAATCCGCAAAGCTACCTTTAAAGCCCGCAGATTACTTGCAAAGCACTAGATTAGTAATGCCCTTGCCTGCCGCAATAGGCCTAACACTCTCCCAACCTACTAGATCCCGCTATAATCTAAGGTATAGGTCTAGCATAAGAAAGGTAGTTAGCAAGGTCCTTACAAACTCTTAGCTATAGAAGGCATAACCTGCATAGTAGAGATGCCTTTAGGACTAACAAAATTTAGATCTATTGTTATAAAGCTATTCCTACGTGACCTAGGCAATCTAGAGACTATAGCTAATAAAGAGACCCTTCCTCCTCTACCTACTAACAAGGATAAAGAGAATTACATTAATTAACTATATAAACTAATAAAGAGAGTTACCTTTAACCTTCCTAATAAAAATAATATTAAAAGGCAGCCTATTAAGCAAGGCAGAGGCAGACTATAAAAGACCCCTCTAATTAACTAAGACTTTAAGAAATTAATACTTTAAGGCACTTTGCTTGCTAAAGCGTTTCTTACTACAAAAGAAGAAGGAGATCTCGCCCTTGCCTATTAACTCTACTAGCAAGGCATTGTAAAGACTACGGGAGCACCTTTTAAGGCATCCTAGCAGAAGGAACTTAACGCTTTGCTCTAGCAAGAAGTCTTCTAACTTAAGATCTATAACGCTAAAAAACACGGCATGTAACGCATCTTTAATAGCCGTTTTGTGGATAAAATTAAAGGCAAAGGCACCCTAGCACTATACAAAAAATCACAACTTATAGTGCAAGCTTACAATAATACTAGCAAGCAAATAATCTTAACCTAGGCTCCTATAATTTAATAGGTAAGTTAATAGTTAATTATAACTTTAGCTCCTTTACTTGCAAAAAAGGATATCTCTATTAAGCTAAGAGATATTATACAAGCCTACATTCAATTTGTCATAAGCCTTAACCGCAAGATCCTGTGCTAATTACCTAAAGAAGTTAGAGATTAGCATCCTCCTAGCATAATTATAGTAATTATTAAGCCTCTTTACAAAATCCCTAAGGCTAGCACGCACTAGTAGGCAACGTACTAGAAGCATTATTGCGAGAAGTTATTTATAATGCCTTCTACGTACAACCCTTGCCTTCTTATTAGTAGCTCTGCAGATAAATTTAGCATTATAGGCATGTAAACTAATAATACCCTTATCTTAGCTAATTAACCGTTTTCTAATTAAGAAGAAAATAAACTATAAGCCGCTAAATTCCTTACTAAGCCAAAGGAGAAGCTCATAATAGACCACCCTCTAATCTTTAATAGTTGCAAGCTTACCCTTAACGCTAATTCCTCTGTTTCTCTCTGCTAAAAAGGGCAGATTAGCAAGCTTTAACTTATTAACAAAGATCTAGAGAAGCGCTAGGAGGAATATTATTAACAAAGAGCTTATAGAGCGTATATTGCCACAATTTATTAACCTAAAGCCGCCTTTAACCTCTTTTTTATAGCATAAAGGCAAGATCTTATAGACAAGGATATTAAATTCCTTAACAAGAGGCTTTAGTAGCAGATAGATTACCTAGATTAAGGGCTGTGTTATATCCTAATTAACCTTAAAAGAGCGAATCTCTTTGTCTTTGTTAACAGATCCTTTGCAAATAACAAAGACTTTAGCTCTTAGATTAGATACCTTATTATAATTAGAAACAAGGACTTTGGCGAGGCTTAATTTATAATAAAAGGTAATATTATTATGTACAGCTTAATAAAGTGCAAACGTGTTACACGCAGTGCCCTTGCTTCTAAATTATACAGTATAGTTTAAGGTGCTAATATAGCCTATGCAATTAGCACAACTATTAAGATAATTATAGACTAGCTTAATCTGCCTGAAATTCTAATAATCCTGTGTATAGATTTAAATTTACTATATAAATGCCTTATTAAGCTTAGTACTACTAAAGAGAAGTAATTAATAATTAATATTATAGCTCTTTAGCAATTGTACAAACGTAGAGAAATCTTTGAAATCCGCTGGATTAATAGCAAAGATAACCTAGCTAATGTAATAATAAAGACTTTACTAAACTAAGCGCTTAAGACCCTTATTAATACAAATAAGATTATAATTAGGATAGAAGGTTAGGTAAAAAGAGTAGCATAAGACCTAACAGAAGGGTTATTACAAGAGTTATTATAAGAAGCATATATACTTTAATCTTTGTAATAGTAACTGCCCTATTAAGAGTTATAAATCTTAAGCAGCAGCGTTGTAATGTGTGTAATTACAATAACTTCCACATTTATTTCTTTAGCTATGACCACAGTGTGTTATATATGTGTTTTAGGGATATTAGGGTTATACTAATTAGTACCTATTATATTGCGATAACTGTCGCTATTTCCTTTATCACTTTATGTAAGGATCTAATTAAGGGATCGGATTTAATTAGCTAAGTGTTCAACACATTTAGCAGGGAGGGATTAAAGGCTCTTTGTATTGCGTTAATTTCCGGCATAAAAAGAGAAGAGTACTAGTGTTAATATTAACGTAATAGGTTAGGTTAACGTAGACCTAGCGCATCCTAATTAGCCACATCTAAGCTCGCCTCGGATAGGTAGCTAGTGCGCCAGTCACATAACCCACAACTTTGCGCGTCACAAAAACCACTAAAAGGCCTCCCACTTAGCTAGCTAGATAGTAATATTAACAACATTAACCAGAATCCTAGTACTTCCTTTTGCGCGCGCATTGCTTGTTATTTCTTGTACCTTTGTTATTGATTCGCCTGTGTACGAATTAACAAAAGTATAATTTATAATAAATTCTTATTAATTTACTACTAACTTTATAAAGGTTTTATATACTAGCACTTACCTTACTAATACTATAAAGTAATATTAAGCTATAGGAGAAAAAATTTATAAGAATTATATTAAAAATCCTCTTTTATAAACTAACTTTTATAACTAGCTTAAAGGAGGCCTAGATAATTAAGAGAGCTATTCCCTTAGTATATAGTTAAAGCTTATTAGCTTTAAATAAGTAAATTATACTAACTTTAAAAGATTTCTTAAAAAATAAAAATAAACCTATACTAAACTCCTTTCTTAATAAAATATAAAAAATAAAATAAGCCTTTTTTAAATAGGCCTTAACTATAGCTTAAAGATATATTTAATTAGTAATATATAAGTAGTAGCTTAATATAAACTTATTAGTAAATATATTTTTTATTATAAATCTAATAGTAATAAAAGTAATTATAATAATTTTTCTAGGTATAATAAGAGGAAAACTTAAGTAGACTTTTTAGAAAGAAAAACTTTACTAAACCTAAAAGAAAAAAGTAGTAACTAACTAAGTACTTTATAATAAAACTAGAAAAAAAAGGCTATATATTATAAGTATAAAAAAAAGGGCTATATAAGACTAAATTACCTAGAACCTAACTATAGTATTTATAAAAAAAGCAGATATATTACTACTATATATAAAAGTAACTACTTTAATCTAGTAACTTATCTAAACACTACTAGACCTAATATAAAGAAGAAAAAGTCTTATGCTTAGGAAAGCACTCTAGCTTTAGGGACTAATATAAGTTTTTATATTAAAGCATCCCTAAAGCTAGGAAATTACTAGGTTATAGTAAAGTTAGTGTATGCTAATACTAGTATTACTTATTTTATTATTTATTTTAAGTTACTAATAAAAATAAATTAAAAAAAGGTAAGAAAAAGTAATTTACTAATAGAATTAGTAAATACACTACTACAATACTATAGTATACTTAATATACTTTATAAAGTATTTAATAATATAAGTTATAAAAAGATTTATTATATAAGCTATTATATAGCTAAGACTTTAAAAAACCTTCTCCTAGAAATAAATTAGTTTAGAAATAAAAATCTATATATATTATTATAGTATATATAAAAGTAGATTTTCCTTATTATAAAATAATATATTAAAGTTATTATATTAATAAAGTAACTATATAAAAAGATAAAAGAGTTATTTATAATACTAGTGCTTAGCGCTAGCTTCTTAAAAAAAATAAACCCTAAAAACCTAAGTATACCTAAGAAGAAACTAAGTAGTAAAATACCTATAAAAAAGCTACCTAAGTATTATATAAATTTTATAAATATATTTAACCTTAAAAAGATAGCTTTATTACCCTTTTTAGAAGGTTATATATATTTAATTAAAATTAAAGAAAACTAAAAACCCCTATAAGGTTTAATATATAACTTTATAAAAAGGAAGCTAGAAAAGCTTTATAAGTACCTTATAATAGTATAAAAGAGAGGCTAGATATACTATTTAATTAGTCCTACTAGCGCCCTAATTCTTTTTATTTTAAAAACAAAAGGTAAATTATACTTATATATAAATTATAAAAGCCTTAATAAAATTATATAAAAGAATTAGGCCCCCTTACTACTAATCTTAGAGATTCTTAATAAATTAAAAAAAGCTAAGGTTTATATAAAATTTAACTTAAAAAATATATATAATTAGCTTTATATTAGTAAAGAAAATAAGTAGAAAACTACCTTTTATTATTAATATAGTTACTATAAATATCTTATAATACCTTTTAGGCTTATTAATACCTTAGCTACCTTCTAAGAATTTATTAATAATACCCTCTTAAAGCTTATTAATTTAATTTATATTATTTACCTTAATAATATTTTAATTTATAATAGTAATTTAGTAAAATATAAGTAGTATATTTACTAAGTCTTAGAAAGGCAATGTTTAAAGAAGCTTTATACTAACCTTAAAAAGTATAAATTCTTAACTATAAAGGTTAACTTTCTTAGCTTTATAGTATTAATAAAAGGAATTACTATAAAGCTTAAGTAAGTTAAAGTAATAGTAAATTAGCTAAAACCTTATAGTATTAAAGATATATAATTATTTCTTAGGTTTATTAGCTTTTATTATTATTTTATTTATAAATATAGTAAGATTATAACCTCTCTTATAAATTTAATAAGAAATAATATAATAAAGCTACTTATATTAGGTTCTTATAAGTATAAGGTATTTAAGATACTTAAGCAAAGCTTTATTATAGTACCCATTCTAGTATATTTTAATCTAGCTATACTATTAAGAATAAAAACTAATATATTATTGTTGGATTGAACAGGTCAATCAAAGTGACATCTAGTCACAGGTATTGCGTACGCAACAAGGGGTACCGGTCAGGTTCAAATAGTCAAAGGTTCTTTTCTTGGTTCTTCTATCTAGTGAGGCAGCCCGCAATCCCCCTTTATAGGGGGGGGTTGTGGGCTGCAAAGGTTGTGCGCAGGGGGTCATGTGATTGGTCACATGCTCGCTTGCGTTGCCGGCGGGCCGCAGCGTGGCCCGCCCGTCGGTGCCGCGGGCGGCACGGAATAATCTTGACCCGTGATGTGAGGGATTATTCCGACAATTATACTTTATAATTAATATAATTCTTTTATAAAAGTAAGAAAACTAATAGTATTTTATTATATATATATTAAGGAAGCTACTAGGTACTAAAGTATACTATTTAACTTCTAATACTAAGCTACTAGTAATCTAAGAAGCCTTTAAGAATTAGAGATATTATATAGCTTATAATGCCTAACCTATTTAGGTTATTATAAATTATTTAAATTATAAGTATTGAAAGTAGGGTTCCTTATAGGGATAATAGAAGTAGTGAGTCTTCTATAACCTTTAAGGGGCACTCTTCTTCAACGCAATTAGAAGCTTTTGCAAGCTGCGATTTAAATCTAGTAGAAGGGTTCTTCTGCTTCTTATGCTATTCTTTTCTCTTTGCTTTATAGAAATTCACTATAATTCTAAATAAACTAACAATTTAGTGCTAATTAGGTTATAATAATGCTCTTTAAGGGGTCTATGTAATTTGAGTTTGCTAAGTTATAAATTTACACTTAGCTCCCTTATATACCTACTAAGTGTATTAGAGGATTAAGGTTGCTAGCGGGGGCTTATAAGCTAAGTTATATTTTCTGCAATATTATTTTGTATAGGAAAACAAAAAAATAGACTTACGGCTATATAACCTATCTACCCGTATGCCCTAGATTTTTATAAAAAGATACAGAAAATCTAGATAATTTGTAGCTTTTAGAAAATATACAGAAGACTTTTCTTTAGTATAGGGACTTAGGAAGGAAAAAAGGGATTTATGTAACAAACACACGCTCTAGGGTAGCCTAGCCCTAGGGTATCCTATCCCACTAAAGTTACACGTAATTAGGTTAAGCTAGTCTTACCTAATCTAGCTTGCTAGGCCTAAGACAGGCTTTAGGCTAGCTAGCTAATAGGCTTGCTAGCAGCACTTACTATAGCTATAAACTAGAAGGCAGATATATAAAAATAACCTATAATATAGGCTTATTTTTAACACTCCCTCTAGAAAAGTATTAGGCAAAACAAACCTTTGCCTAATGCTTAGCTCTTTAAAAAAATATCTAAGCCTTTGAAAAGAAAAAAACAAGTATAAAGAAAAAGATAATTTTATAGCCCCAAATCCTAACTATAACCCAAAATCCAAACATAACCCTAATTCTAGTGTTTTTGTTAATTTTATTGCTCTTAACTTGTTTTTAGTGTTTTTGCGATTTTATTCTAAGCCTTGTTAAATTAAGACTTAGAAAGACCTATTAGTTAAATAAAAAGGTTAAATTTCTAAAGGGGCAGTGGCTTAGTTAGCCCGTCTGCTAGCATTTTATCTGTTTTTATATAGATAACCTTAGCAATGCCTTTTTGGACCTTTTCCCTTGTATAGTTGAATTTTAACAAGGTGTGCTTTGTACAGCTATGCAAAGCTAGATTATAGGCCGTTGTGATAGCCCCTTAGTTATTGTAAAATATTTCTATTAGGGGTTTTATAGGGCTTTTTATCTCTTTAAAGAGATTATAAAGCTACTCTAATTCCCTAATAGTCTCGCAAAGGGCGTCGGACTTAGCTTTTGTTATTAAGAGAGCTATAGTGCTAGCTTTCTTTAATTTCTAGCTAATAGGGCCTTTAGCTAGCTTATAAAGATAAGTATAGGTTAATTTTAAAGACCTTTTATCCCTAGCAAAATTACTATTATAAAATCTAACTAAAGTCGTAGTTAGGCTAATTCTTTTGTTCTTTTTAGGCCCTTTATAAGTTATAGAGTAAGATTTAGTGCCTATAAGATATCTTAAAAGGTTTTTTACTGCCTTTAAGTGCTTTATAAAGGGTTTTGTAAGGGATGTTAAAAGCTATTATACTACAAAGGCAATATTAGGCCTAGTAAGCAACATTAAGTACATTAAAGTGCCTATTATGCTCTAATAAAGCTTAAGGTTAAAAGGTAATAAAATCTTTGTTATAGGCTAATTTATAAGCCTAGGTTGTAGAGGCACAGAGACTAGCTTAGCATCTAATAAATTAAATCTATCTAAGGCTTCTAAGATATACTGTTTTTAGTAAATAGTAAGTGTTCTTTTCCTTCTATTCCTAGTAATCTAGACCCCTAGGAAAAATTCGGCTAGGCCCCTATCTTCTAGAAGATAGGCCCTATAAAAGTCCTTCTTTAACTAGTTAATATATTAAATATTAGGCCTAATTAGAAGGCAGTTGTCTACGTATGTAATAATATATATAGAAGTGCTTGAATTATAAAAAATAGCCGGATCTAAGATAAGGGGCTTAAAACCATGCTTTTCTAGCAAGGCCTTAAGGGTCTGCTACTACTCTTAAGAGCTTTGTTTTAATTTATAAAGAGATTTTATTAGGAGAATAACTTGCTTTTTAGAGGGCTTGTAACTAAATTGCCTTAGTAATTTAGTTATTTTCTTTTTAATAGCAGTCTTAGATTCTGTAAATTCCAAGAACCCTTTAGGAATTTCTATGTAAATAGCCTCTTTTAACTTGCTATTAAGAAAAGCACCTATAAAGTTAATTTGCTTAACTTCCTAGTTATTATAAGCCGCAAGGGCTAATAATATCCGCTAGCTAGGGGGGATGCTAGTGGCCACAAAAGTCTCTAGATAGTCTTAGCCTTTTATTTGTATAAAACCCTTAGTAATAAGTTAGGCCTTGTATTTTAAAGGATTATTTTCTTTATCCTTTTTAAGCTTATAAACAAGCCTATTTCTTAGAACTCTTTAGCCCTTAGGAATTTAGTCTATCCTTATAAATTTAAAGGTTCTAGTAGCTAAAAGCTAATAAAATTTGCTATAAGTAGCCTCTAGCTACTTATCTTAATCCTTGCTTTTTATAGCTTGCTTCTAGGTTCTAGGGGTTATATCTTTCTGATCTTTAACCTTTTCCTGCGCCTTATAATATAGACCTTCTATAAAAGAGGCTATATTATAGTCTAAATCTATAGAATTACCTAGATTTTCTTCTATAGGCTCTAAATCCTTAGATTTAGGCTCTATATTTATAAAATTAGGGTCTTCTTCTATAGGGCTGTCTAGAGACTTAGGGGAATCCTATATCTCTAGAAATTCTTGCTAAGGGCTTAGATTATTAATAAAGTTATTAATAATTTTGGCTCCTCCCTCTATAGGGTTATTCCCTAAGTTAGGGGCCCTAATAGAGCATATATCTTCTATAATTTTAAGAAAGCTAGTCTTAAAGACCTGTTTTTTAGAAGGGATATAAACAAGATAGGTATTACTACCTAAAGTAGCTAATAAACAACTAGGAATAGTCTTTTTAGCTAACTTTTGTAGCCTAGACCTTTACTTAAGCGGTATTAATACCTTATAATAGGCACTTATAGCCCTAATATATAAGAGATTAGGAATATAGGGTTTATTATTTAAGTTAGCTAAAAATAGCTACTTAGGGGTTAGATCTTTAGTACTTTTAGCAGTAATATTTACTAAATTAATAACTATAGGAAGAATAAAACACTAAAGGTATAAAGGAAGATTTGCCTATAAAAGCGTAGCTTGTAAACGGTCTAAAATAACCCTTATAGCCCTCTTTACTAGCCTATTCTGCTTATAAATATAGGGGCTAGAGGTACTATAATTTATTCCCTTAGAACCTAGCTAGTCCTAAAGTATTATATTAACCTCTTAACCTTTATTAAAGTAAAAGGTCTTTAGATAGAGATTATACTAATTTTTTATTCCTTTAAAAAAAACCTTTATAGTTCTAAAGAGGGTTAGGCCCTTTTTATTAGCTATTAAAAAACACTACTTATAGTAGGATTTTCTATTTATAATAATAAGAGCAGTCCCTTTTTTATTATAAGGTAAAGGTTTTATTTTAACTATGTCTCCCCCTAATATATTAAATACCTTAGGGGGGTCTGGAATAGGCTTCTTACTAGGTCTTCTTATAGCTTTTGTCTAGCTATAAGAGATATAATAGAAATCCTTCTCTTTTATAAAAGAAAAATTAGGGATTCCCTTTACTAATTTTAAAGACTTTTTTAGTAAAGGTAGTCCTATATAGCCTAACTGGATATACTATAATTTAGCAGATTTTAATAGCTTTTTATAGCTATTGTGGAATTTTAAGGATAAATCCTTAGAGCTAGAGCTAGGCCCTATTAGCTCCCTTTGTTGCTAGGCTTGTTAAGAATTATAGGTCTCTAAGGGATCTAGAAGGCCTCTATTTCTACCACTATCTAGGACATTAGGATCTAGACTATCTAAATCCCTAGAAGAAGATGCCTAACTAGGAGCCCTAGTAGGGACTAGGGCTAGATTTTCCTCTTTATCTAGCTGCTAAATCTGATTTTCTTAAGGTTTATTATAGATTTCCTTATAATCTATAATTTCCTTAATTTCTTCGTATTCTTTAAGGTTAAAAGTAACCTTTTTGGGAATTTAAACCTTTATAGGATAGGAGGAATTATCTATCTTAAACATAAAATTCGAAAAAGAGAGGTGAGCGTGATTTCTATAAATTATAGGGGTTTCCTGCCCTTTTATTTATAAGAAAAAACCGTGCTTTTTAGGTTGTAATAACCTATAAGGGGACCTATTAGATAAATATAGCTAATTTTTGCTTAGAACCCTACCTAATAGGTAGTGGGCTAGACTACTAAGTAAATTAGTGTTTATGTTTAGGAAATATAGCGCGTTTTTTAGTACTAAAGGCCTGTATTCTTCTAGATCTAGGCTTATTAAAACTTTAAAAACAGTAGTTCCTGGATATATAAGGCCTCCCCTAGTAATAATAGGCTTGGCTTTAGACCTTTTTATAGGCATAAAGTCTCTAAATCTAGACCTATTATTAATTATATAGCAGGTAGAACCTATATTATATAATAGGGAGTCTTTTACTATATTATTTAACATTTTATAGCTAAAACAAGGTTTACTAAAGGTAGAGGAGGTGCTTTAAGAGGTTTTTAGGCTCTTAACGCTATTATTATCTTTGGGATTAGATTCTAAAGATTCCTTACTGCTAGATTCCTTAGAGGAATATTTTGTATTTCTAGTTGCTAAATTAAAGTAACTAATAGTAAAAGACGCTTTTATATTATCCTTTTTGCCTTTCTTTTTTAATTCTGTGCTTTTTAAAGAAGAAAAGGGCTTGTGGCCTTCTTTCTTCTTTTCTTTAGAGCCCTCTTTCCCTTTAGATTTATTCTATAGCTTCTTACCCTTATAACCTTTAAAAGGGTTATTAGGCTTAGAAGAACTTAAAGAAGAATTCGATTCCTTAGAAGAGTTCTAGGTAGAAGCCCTATGCATTAAGCTTTTTAAGATTAAAGAGCTTTTATCCCTTTACTTTTCTAATAAATTAGCTATAAGAAATTATAAATTTAAGGAATTTACTAATAAACCTTAGGCCCTAGCGGACCTAAGGGAGAAACATTGCCGTTTAGCCTAGCTAGGAAAGGTCTGCTTTAAAGCACTAATATAATAATTTGCTTAATTTATTAGGCTACTAAAAACATTGCAAAGTTATAATCTTGCAAGCAAATTATTAAATTTAGTGTTAAAAGCCTCTAAAGAACCCTTAAAATCAGAAAAATTAAGGGAGTAATAGCTAGAATATAGCATACTATGTTAAATTTTAGCACTTTAAGAGTATTGCTTAATTAGGACTTTATAAGCCTCTTTTAGTAATTCTTGCTAATATATTAAAGCCTAAGGGCTAGGCTAGTAGCTACCCCTTAAGATTATAAGGAGAATAGCTTAATTAGGATTAGAAATTAGGTCTGTAACCTCTAGAGTCTCTATAAATTCAGGTAATTCAAAAGCCCTAAATTAGATAGTAAGGGCTTGCTTCTACTAATTAAAATTTTTAGGCCCCTTTAGCTTTTAACTCTTAGGAATATTATAAACCTTCTTATTTAGTTCTTTTATAGTAGTACTATTAAAAGCAGTCTAAAAAGAAGAAGGCTCTAGGGCTACTTATATATTTTCTTCTATAGGTGCCCTAGAAGCCTTTTCCTTGCCTTTTTTACTAGGGATGGTACGATTTTCTAGCTTTGTAAATAAGGCCTATAATAAATTCTTAGTCTAGGAATGTTTTTCTAAATTTTGCTTTATATAAGCTACAAAGTCCTTAGCTTGTTAATTTATCTTAGCCTCTATTTAGCCTGTAAAGGCCTTAAGGGCCTTATAACTATCTAAATCTATCTTTTTAGTAAAATAGGTCTTATAGGCCTTTATAAAGTAATATAAGGTCTATTAGCTTTACATAGGTCTTTATAATAGTCTTATAGAGGTCCTTATAATCTGGATTATAGGGGGTTTCCGTTACTTTTGTTTAAATCGGAAACTCTGTATTGTTTTTTTATAAGGAAAAGCGTGGTTATAAGTCCTTTACATAAGCGAACGGTTAGTATAGCCAAATTAGCTATAGGTTAAGGTCTTGGGGGGTCTCTGAGGCCTAGATAAGTAGGCCCTACGTTTTTGTTACCTAAAAAAACCGCGTAAAAAAGTTTTAATAGTTATACAAAGGGTTAAAAAGGGGTTAAGATTAACTATAAGGCTTAATATTATAATATAATGTATTTAGCTAATAATAGGATATATACTATAAGAGTGTAATTGTTACGGTCCGAAATGGGACCTCCACAATCACGTGGACGTTTACTATATAAGAAGGGGATATTAGCTAGATCTATAAAGGGAACTATTAATTATATATACACATACACTATATATATATTAGCACTTATTATAACTCTTATGTAAGGTATAATACCCCTTATAACTTTTATAATAAAGTCCTACCTAACTAGTAGATTTTCCTTTTATATATAAAGGAACTAATATATAATAAGTAGTAGTAATTACTATTTCTTTTATATGCCTGTAGGTGCCTTACAAGAAACCCTAATTTTTATATTAATAACTAAAGATAACTAGCAGGATTATAATACTAGCCTAACCTTTAATTCTATTTTTTATATCTTAGAAAAATAACTTTAATAAGTGCACTAAGTCTAAGCATTTTACTAGGAATTCCTAGAAGCCTATACTAGAAACTAACTCCTTATATTACCTAAGGATACTAAAAGCCTTAGAACTCTTATAAGATATTAATATATTAATAAGTAACTTTAGCTATAACCTAAACCTATTATTATACTATAATTACCTTACTAGAATTCTATAGATTTATTAGTAGTTACTTTAAAGTAAAAGACTATAAAAAAACCTATTAAAACTACTTTTTCTAAAGGTTTTTTTAATCCCTAAGACCTAACTCTAAAATTAATACTAAAACTAAAACCTAAAGTTACTATCTTACTTACTAAATCTAATCTAGCTCTTGCTAAAGACACCTATAGAATAGTAACCTTTAGTGTACCTAGAGATAATAAATTTATAAAAAATACTATAAATAACTAAATAAGGGAATAGCTTAAGACTCTAAATCTTATAATACTACCTATTAAGAATAATAACTCTTTCTTATAGGAAAGCGCTTATTATAGTACTAATTCCTATATAAGAACACCCCTTAGTTTTCTACTCTCTTATTACACTACTTATAATAATATAAGTATATTATTTCTAGTATTACTAGCCCTTACTAGATTTAGCTAGAATAAGGGATTATTACCCTTTTAGTATAAGAAATAACTAAAGCTAAGTTTTCTAATTATAAGCGCTAATATACATAGAAAATAACATTAACTAAGTAACTTTAAGTAATTTTAGTAAATAATACTTTATATTTAATACTAGTAAGAGTTAGTTACTAAAGATTTTTGTAAGTAAATAATACTTTATATATAGTAATAGTAAGAAGTAGCTGCTAAGGAATTTTGCTATTAATAAGCAATAAGCCTTAAATAAACTATAGAAATAATAGCTGCTATATTTCTTAGAAAATCGCTTTTAGCTAAAATACTATAGCCTCCTACTAAGTTAGTATAATAACCTGCTATCTTAAAAGGTTAGGGCTTTATATAAGATACTAGATAACTTACTATATTCTTTAGGTTAGTAAATAATAAAGGCTACTTAAGAAAGTTAAATAGTCTTATTTTTTAAAGAGTAAAGTCTTTTTATAACTATAAAGGTTATGCTTATACTAAGTTTAGTAGAAATAATACTAATAATAAGGACCCTCCTAAACTACTAGCGCCTCTGCTAGCTTATAATATTAGTTACGCTTGCTTACCTATAGTGCTTTATAAGGTAAAGGCTAGACCTTATAAACCTTTTACTATAACCTACTCTAGTACTATCCCTAACTAACTATTAAATTTATTATAGAAGATAGGTAATATTAAATACCTAGAGCTAAAGACAAACCCTAGCAAGATTAATAATAAAGCTATTAAGCATAAAGGCAAGGCCGCGATCTTTACTAATATAGATTTCTAGATTTAAGCTATCTAAGATTACTTTATATATGCTAGACCTAACTATTAGGAATAGATCTACACCTAAATCTAGTATCTTTTCTATAGCACTACGCTAGTATAGTACTAGTAATACCTTAATAAAAAGGAGAAAGCTATAATATTTAGTAACCTTAATAGCGTCTTTACTATACTTAAGGCAGAGTTTAGTATTAAGATTTAGGATGCTATTATATAGCTTAACTAGGCTAAATTTACCTAAGAGAATATTATATTAAATATATTACTTTATAACTTTGCTACTAAGGTCTTCTTCTATATAAAAGCTAATAAAGAATCTAGTAACCTTTAGCTACTAGTGTGAGGTGCGGCCCCACAAGACAGGCCACGCCGGATTGCCCGGCGACGTCACGGAGAATCCCCGGCTAATGCCTAGGGCTTGCGCACGCGGCTAGCATATCTAGCGACGCGTGCGCGTACTATTCTTACTTAGCAAGCTTAAGTCCTTTTATAATATAATATACACCTTTTCGCTACTGCCTAGCTATAACGTCTCTTATAATTCTTAAGCTTTAACCCTAGCTACCTAGTAGCGGAAATAGCACCTATAACAAGATCTGCAACTAAATTAGGGGATAATGCATGTCTAGCACCTCCCAAAACGCTACCTCTAGTGTCACACAATAGCTCTAGCCTTACTCTAACGGAGTTATCCACAGGCTAAGACCTTAAGACCACTAAGCAGGCTATTTATAAGTAAATCGCCTAGCTTAAGATCCTTAGATAACTTTAGGAACAGGAAAAGGAATTACTTTAGCAACTTAGTATATATAAAAACCCGCCTAAACACTAGTAATACTATAATAATTCCTCTAATAGCAAAAGAGGAGAAGTTAAAGTTAGGAATATTACAAAGCTTACTTACCCTACTAACCTATAGAAACATAAAATCTAGATTAACAACCTAAACCATGCCTTTAATAAAGCAAAACATAAGTATTAACATAACTACTAGAAAATCCTTTTTGCCCTTAGTAATATAGACTAAGTCTGCAGGGCAAGATAGGACTAATTTATTAGCAAAAAGACCGCGGAGGAGCGGGATTACTTTACTAATAACTAGGGCAGCTTCTAGGAGTAGACTCTTACACTACTCTAAGATTCTATAAATCGTAACGCCTAAATCGCCTTATAGCTTAAGAAAGCGCACTAATAAGACTAGCAGAGCCCTATAGACTTTAGCATCTACCTTAATTCCCTAGAGAATCACCTTGAAAGAGCAAGTAAAAAGTCCTAGGCTCTCACCTTCTTTATAAAACTATAGCCTAAACTGCAGAACTATATAAATCTACACACCTCTATTACTAGCAAGACGCGTGAGGAAGTTGTAATAATTACACAATAATTCTAGGAGGCAATACTATCTTTTAAGAACAAGCAAAAAGCTACTAATTCCTAGGATTATAACTAGTAAAAAGGACAACAACAAAACTACTAATTAAAATACCCATAATAGCAAGCCTTTAACAAAAGCCCTGCTATAGAGCCTAACAAGAATAAGGTTCGCAACAAGCCAGATTAACTAGATAACCGCCGCTGCTATAATTATAGTAATAATAGCTACATTGCTCGCTACTGTAATAAGCTAGCAAAAGACTAGGAAAACTACTAGTAGCAGAGGTAAATGCCCTAACCTCTGCTACTAATACCTAGATACCTATAGGATATAGATTTTGTGTTCTAGTATTTATAAAGGGGCAAAACACCACTAAAACGTTCGCAGACCTAGACAGTTGCTCTAATATTAACATTATAAGCATTAAGTTTGCGCGATAACACTAACTAAAAAAAGCCCAAGCAATAGCCCCTCTCCTTAAGGCCGTAGGGAATCTCACAATACCTTAATATAGGGTGTATTATATGCCGCTCACCCTAAAAGACTTAAGGGGTTAAAAGAGAGACCTTACTATTAACTATATTATTATTAATAAGGACCTAAAACCTAAGGGAAGTCCTATATTAATTAGAATATATACCCTTGCAAAGGAATAAGTACACTTATCTTTATATAGTTAAGAGTAATAGTTTAAGCTTAGTTAAGATAAGTTAAAGATTTTAACCCCCTACTGTTTTGCTAAGAAATCGCAACAAGAAGCAGTAGTATTTACTATAGAATCCCTTAATAGCTTTATTCCCCTTAGAGATAAAGAAGTTACTAATACCTTTAGTAGCGCTAATACTATCCTAGACAAACTCCAGGAGTTTTAGGATATATTTACCTCTAATAAGGCTAGACTACTACTATCTTAAAAGGAAACAAACTATACTATTAACCTCCTCCTAAACACCACGCCTTTATATAGCCCTATATACCCCCTCTTACAAGCAGAACTTAAGGAGCTCTAGAACTATATCTAAAATAACCTAGCAAAAGGGCGTATAAGACCCTTAAAAAGCCCTGTAAGTATGCTAATCCTCTTTATCCTAAAGAAAGATAGAACACTCTAACTCTATATAGACTACTAGGGAATTAATAAGATTACGCTTAAGAATCACTATGCTTTACCCCTTATTTTAGAGATCCTTAACCGCTATTAGGGTGCAAAATACTTTTCTAAAATTAACATTAAAAACGCCTACTACCAGATCTAAATAAAAGCTAGCTATAAGTAGAAGACTACTTTCTAAACCCGCTATAAACACTTTAAATACCTTATTATGCTATTTAGCCTTACTAATGCCCTAGCTATATTCCAAAATTACATTTACTAAGCTCTTTATAAACTAATAAACACTATTTATATAGTATATCTAGATAATATCCTTATCTTCTCTAAAACCTAAGAAGCACACACAAAACATATTAAATAAGTCCTTAAATGCATAAGAGAGGCAGAGCTATACGCAAAACCTTCTAAGTATACCTTCTACTAAGACTTAGTAAAATTCCTAGGATTTATCCTATTAACCACTAGCATTTTAATAAACCCTAAAAGGGTTAAGACTATATAAGATTAGCAAGAGCTAAAGAGCTTCTAGGACGTATAAGTATTCCTTAGATTCTACAATTTTTACTAACGCTTTATATACTAATACTCTAGTATTACAGCACCTTTAAACGCACTTATAAAGGGCAGCTAAAATAGCATACAAAAGGGCACCTTCTAATTTAGACTAGCCAAAAAGACAGCGTTTGCATAGCTAAAAGCTACCTTCTAGAAGGCCCTTCTCCTCTATTACTATAACCCTAATAAGCAGGTCTAGATTAAAACAAACACTTTAGTCTTCGTAATAGCCGGCATTATCTCATAGCTAGATAATAACAGGCAATACCACCCTGTGGCATTCTAGTTAAGGAAGTTTACAAACACAGAAAGAAATTATAGTATTACTAACTAAAAGCTCTTTATAATAGTTAAGTTATTTAAATACTAGCAATACTATATTAAAGGGGTAAAGAATCTAGTTAAAGTCCTATTAGACCACTATAACCTTTAGACTTTTATAAGGCTGCTAAAGCTAAACAGCAGGCAAGCATAATAGTGCATATTCCTATTACCTTTCGACTTTATTATTAAACATAGACTAGGCAAAAGCAACCCTGCTAACACACTATTAAGACAGCTAGATTATAATAGCGAAATGCTAATAAATTTAGGGCTACTGCCTGACTTATAAAAGAAGTTTTTATTTGCCCTAAGTAGTAAGGAGGCTAATAAGCCTAGAGAAATGCATCCTATAAAAGAAGCAGAAGGGGTTATAATACCCAAGAGAAGATATAGCAAGACGCCTTTAGGAGAGGAAAATGCTCTAGTTATAGGGGATTAGCAGTAACGTAATAAGATGCCTTTAGGAGAGGAAAATGCTCTAGTCTATAATCTTAGGGTCTAGATAAGTAAGGTAGCCACTAGGACGCTAGTAAAGCATAAGCTAGTAGCTAACAAATTCGCGGCTAAAGTAGGATATATTTTTAGCATTAAATTACATAAAATCTAGGCGGCCATTGCGTTACTAGATCTATACAACTACACTGTGGATAGGTTGCTAGCTTAGCTACTAAAGATAGCTTAGGACTATAACTAGAACCTCTAGATAAGTAGCTAGGCCTAAGAGGCGGCAAAAGGGAGGGGAAACGCTAGGATATAGAGACGTAACACATATGGCCTCCTAATATATAATAACCAGGTAGCAGTACCTTAGGACCCTATCTTATAGGTAGAGCTTCTGTAGCTATACTATAATAATCCCTTAGCTAGTTACTTTAGTGTTAACCAAATAATTAAATTACTATAATATAATTTCCACTAGCCTAGCCTATAGGAGGCAGTAGCGGACTATGTGTCTAGTTATGCTAAATATTAGCGCGTTATAGCAAGATAGCATAAGCTATATAAGAAGCTTAAATCGCTCCTAATACTAAGGCAACTATAGGTTAAAGTGTTAATAGACTTTATTACAGGATTGCTATAGGCATTCTACTATAAGCGAGAAACTAACTTAATCCTAGTAATTATAAACTAATTTACTAAGTATTTTGTATTCCTTCCTGTCACTACTATAATTAATACTGCTAAGCTAGCAGAGACCTTTTACACAGAGATTAAATTAAAATTTAGCGCGCTAGAGGGCATTGTGTTAGACAAAGGATTAGTATTCACAAGCAAATTCTAGTCTAAGCTATGTTTCTACTCTAAGATAAAACGGAGGCTTTCTATAGCTTTTTACCCGCAAACTAACAGTTAAACAGAACAAATAAACTAGGTCCTCGAACATTACCTCCGTTGCTTTATTAGAGAGAACTAACTAGTATAGCTAAAGCTACTGCTATAAGCGTAATTTACTTGCAATAATACGGTTAACTAATTAACAGGCCTCGCTCCCTACTACGCACTTATAGGGTATTATCCTAAATTTTGCCTTAGTCTTAGGGATAAGACTACTAGGGGAGAGGTGCTAGAGGCAGAGGCCTAAGTAATAAAGCTATAGGAAGTACATAAACAACTTTAAAAGACATAGTAAAGGGCTAGTAAATCCTAAGCAAAATACTACAACAAACAACACACACTACCACTAGTATTTAAGCACAGGGACCTTATACTATTATTAGCCTAGAATATCAAGGTAAAGAAAGCGAAACGCAAGCTAACCTCTAGATTTTTAGGACCCTTCTGTGTTATTTAGGCAATTAGGAAGCAAGCATACAGACTAGCACTACTAGAAAAGTATAGCTACCTGCATAATATATTTTATATTAGCCTGCTTAAGCTATAGAATCGCCGCAAAAATAGCATAAATGCACAGGCAAACATGCTAGACCTTAAAGAAGAAGATAAACACTACTAAGTTAAAGAAATTAAAGAACAGAAAATAGTTAAAGGAGAGACCTATTACCTAGTAAAGTAGAAGGGATAGCTAAGCGAATATAATTAATAGGTCCTAGATAAGGACGTAAACGCACCATAGCTAATAGTAGCATATAGAAAAAAGACACAGTTACTAACAAAAAGGGGACAATAAGCTCCCGAAAAACACCAGCCATTATTTAGCATAC